>CM059281.1:6220875-6243375 GCA_030347295.1 Setipinna tenuifilis
TTTTAAAAAGAAGAGATTAAATGTTAATATGTTTCAATACAAGTAAAATTAAAAGTCCACGTTGACTGTGGTGGTACGTTGAATTAAATCAGGCAGAAATGTTCAGCTCAGCTGAACGATGGGCAAGAAAACAGAGCCACAATGTAATTTCTTTCCCCCTGTTTTTTTGAGTAAATAAACTACAGATAATTATAAATATTTTTCAACCGTTTCAAAGTAGGGCAATAATCGTGAACCTATTAGCCAGAACCACAGGTTTTACCACCATGTAGAGGCCACGTGTGCGATTACAACCACTTGGTCTATTAATCTTTATTCTTCCAAGGTTTCTTGACGATGTAGGCTACACCAGCCTGATTTGGTTACATTTCACCTCCTAAGAGGAAGTCACTCGGAAGACTAAAAAAACACTATAACTGCCTTACCTTTATGTATACCTCTAACGACTGGTTAAAACTTTGGGTTGATCTTTAATTGGCTGTTTATGTCTGCGAGGTGACCGTAAACCCACACTAACTGCCTCCATTTCTCTTAAGTAAACCGAACCAAAAGTGGGTTGGCCTCGAAGCAGGAACTGGAGTCAGGTAGAGCAAGGGGTAGGTTTTCAGCGCAGACTATCTCCACCATGAGCTGAAAATTTAGACGCTTATCTACGCACATTAAGTTGGGAGGAGGAGGCTGATGGTGACAAAATATTGTGAGTAAAAGACTAAAGCATGTACTCGTGGTTCGGAAAGGAACGTTGATCAAAGAGGCCGCGTTTTGCCCCGCGCTTATGCATTTGGGAGCCCTCCAATTTTACGTTCGAGGAGGACCAAAGGTGTTTTTCAGTTAAAGGTGAACCATTTCGTTGTCATTCCACACGAGCCAGGACTTTTCCCACACAAAACAGTCGTTGTTACTTCGTGAAGTTTCCTAACTTTTCTTCCCAACCGTTGCGGAGTGGATTAGCCTACCTGTTGATTTTGGACATCTGCACAGGTTGTCAGACACGGTAAGTGGTTGCGTTAAGATGTTTGTGCAGTAGAATATTTTAAGTGAAAAAATTTTAAAACTTATGTCACGATGTTATAACATAAAGACAAATAAAACAGACGTTCTTCTTTTATCGACTAGGTGTTAAGCATATGCCAGTCGAGTGTGATAATTTTGTCGCAGTGTTGGCTGACTAAGCGGCTGCCGCCCATATCTTGTAGATAACCTGGTTTGTTGGCTTGTATTCATCTCTTCACAGTTAATTCAGTATTGCATATATACAGAGCCTTCACTTCTACCCATGATATATGACTTTTGCTACAGGATATTATTAAAGAAGGTAAACAGATCTTTGGAATAATTAACAATGTACCAGAGAGATACTGTGATGATAAATCATATTTAGATTTGTCAAGTGTCATAACATCACAGTGTGATATGATTGCTAAACTTTTTTTTGAAAGGGAGGGGGGTGCATTTCAATGTAGCCCTAAACAGTTTGCAGTTGTCAAGAATAACAATGGCAGTTTATTGATAAAATAGAAAATAGGACAGTTTGGGCCTATGGGCTTTAGGAAAGAGTAGAAAATAATGAGGCAGGCCCGCAACTGTCTGTGGAAAAAAGCCACAGAATTTATAGAAGGAAAAGCAAACTTCACAGCAGTTGTCATGACTTGCAGTCTTCACTGTCTACATTCAGTGGCACACTGCTGAACAGATAAAGCTTTTAAGAGGAATGAGGCTGAAAGACATACATTTACAGCAAAGCTTTAAAACACAATATAATGTCATGCCGCTCCCTAGCCATTATCACAACACATAAAACATTTATGTTTTGGCTGAAAGGGAATCGTGTATAGTGAGACTGGGCAAGGAATTGGCTGGTGTTCTAGAGCAAGGCCAAAGCAAACCAACAACAGTTCTATCTGTTGCTTGAACGAAGACTCCAGCTTCATTTACTGACATTTAATGAAGTGTAACCTTCTAAATCCAAATTAGCTTTGGATTGTCTCAAAGCAGCCTTCAAACCTAGCCATGCTGAACCAGACTGGAAGAAAAGAAAGGGGTGTTAGTGTGTCAGGTAGCACCCAGGGCTGGTAAACTGTCCATGAAGACACCCACATGCCCTGTTTAGAAATGCTTACCAGACTAAAAGAAAAGTTACTTATTGGTTGAGGGGTAAACATCACAATCTCAAGGGACTCCTTAGAAAACCTGTATAAGCAGAACTGCTGAGCCAGGGCACACGTTTTAATTAAACTTCCTATACATTTTTCTTTCTGCAATTTGACTGGTCACATCCAGGTGTGGGCTTGGAGGTTCTGCATACACATAACTTCCTGAGAAATGTCACATCTGTCTTGAAATACACACACATATATGTGGACTACTGTGTAAAATAACTCCATGTACATTGAACCAGTGATTCCACCATGTGAGAAATATGAACAAAGAATAAACAATGAAAGAAAGGATGCACACACCATTATAAGGAAAATGAGGAGTGAGGCAGGGATGGGAATTGTATTGGGAGCTTGGTTGGAAGCATGGAGGAGGAGGAGGAGGAGGAGGAGGGTGGTGGTCACGTCGTGGTCTGGTGAGGAGCCTCGTGGGCAGTGCTGATGAGATGATGATGGATGGGAAAGCCGCTTGGGGGAAATTCCTCTCCTCTGCCTCGTAGCCCTTGTGCCATCAGTCACAGCGCAGAGCGCATGTCTCACTTATAGCGTCGTGACATGCTGCTGTACTACAGGTCTTTAGTGTTAAGCCCACCATGGCTACCTGACATAGCTGCCACTGCGTACTACTTTTAAGAAAACACAAGATACTTGTGCACTTAGGAAGTATCTTGTTTGTATGTTTGTATCTTTTTCTCAAAACTAGTAACTGGACATAACAGGCACTGGTTACTAGTTTTATTAGATTGAATCGGCCACAGTTGGGTACTCCTCTTGTCCTCTTGTAACATGCCAAGGATCTAGATTACCAATGTGTTTTTTTTTTGTAGAGGTATTATAAGCATACTAGTTGCCTTGTGATGCCGGTCTCCAGCCAATCCCTCTGCTGCCACTCCTTTGGTTCTCTCACCCTGGGCACCTTCCTCAGACGAATGTGGAAACGAATTCTATGTTGTGGTTCAACATTACAACCAGGACCTTTATCACAGTGAAAAACATGGTTTCAAGTCATCACCAGACCTGGAAGCATAGCTAGCATTAAAATCGTTCGGTTGTTATTTTGTTATGGTTAATGGTTTAGCGCTGTCAGCTAAGCCATGTGTCAGAGGCTCACTCTAGGAATGACTTTTATCATCCTTAGGTCATGTTATCATCACATTCAAGCCCCTCTGTTCTGACCCTATAAAACTAGAGGGCAGTGCCATAGGAAACTGTTGCCTTGTCCTTTTTGACCTTTGTGCCATAAATCAGGTGAGTTGTGGTTTGTTTAAAGACGCTATCAGTGTCGCCTCTTTCATGGGCTGCTTTTATTGGCCTCCTCTGTGGCACAGGAGTAATGAGTTGTCAGAAGAGCTGGAGCGAGTGAGTCAAGCCTTTTGATGAATGGACCAGCTTAACAGAGGAGTCTCGGGGCAGTTACATTATTAGAGCAAGCTAACAGGATTAGAAAGGGATACACGATAAAAACAGTGTGATTTCGGGAATTTTGAGTGTTTTTTTTTATCTTGGTTCAGTGTATTTCCATCTGTGTCTAAAGTGAATCCATGCATTTCTGGAAATACTTTGAAAGCTGTTTGTACAGAAAGCAGTCGCCTTGCTTGACTAGCCCCAGTTAGGGCAGAATGGCTACAGTGTCGTCCTTTCACTGTTCATGAACCTGATAAGCTGACTGTTTGCAAAGCCCAGTAGATAGCCCTTTGATATTTTGAAACTGGGAATTTCACTGCATCTGGTGACCTTTCTTCCCTCCCACAAAAAAGAATGTCTAGATTAGTTGGCAATCAGATGACAATGGAACTTATAGATTAGTTGCCAATCAGAGGACAATGGAACTTATAGATTAGTTGGCAATCAGATAACAATGGAATTTATAGATTACTTGGCAATCAGATCACAGTGGCATGCGTAGCTGTTGATACGTCTCAGGGCTGTAAATATCAGGTGATGTCGTTAACTTGGCCTGTGACTTGACCGTTCACACATGTATGAATAAACATCTCCTCTCTTAAGGTATTGTATATTTCTACTCGGGGACATCAGTTGAGAGCTTTTACCACTTTTGAAACTGTCCTCATTGTCTTTCATCAATGTGACTATTGCATGCAACATACCGCATACAAACCCATGGGTACATGTGTGCTTAATGAAGTAAGTTCTCATTAGGAAGGAATATGTATTTGCTTTGCCCTTAATATGAAACCATCGACACAAAGGTCACAGTACACCACATGTGAACTCCTAACCCATTCCCCTCTATAACGTAGACCTACACCTGAGAAGATGTCAGCATTACCATAACATATGGCACCTGTCGCACGTTCCATTCCATTCCAACACAGTGTAGTCATTTTAAAAATAAATCTCACTTTAAACAGCAGTCATATGTACTCCATAGCTAAAAGCATGTTTGAGTTTGAGTTGTCAGTGACTGCTCAGTGGCTGAGCTGGTTGCCTGGAAGGTTAGAATATGTTCTCTGGGGTCATGGCTAATGATAGAGATGGAGGCAGAACACAGAAGACTGGATTACGCCAGTTACACAGACACTAAAAAAAACTCCCCAAACCTGTTTCAGTTCGGCACGCATCCCCCAGACAAGACAGTGGAAGCTAGTGAAGCAAGCCATTGCATGTCACCTTGCATTTTTGCCATGACAGCACCTGTGCAGAATGCAGAGGTTTGTTGCAGTCTGTACATTCTTGGGAACAGAGTGCTTCTTGATTGAAGTAGCTTGGGCCGATGGGAACTGGTTTGTGGCAGTTGATGAGTTTGTATTTGCAACTAGATCAAAGGATAGGCTGACAAGGTACCGTCCCTCTGAGACAACTGTAATTATGCATCAGCACAAATCTGGTTAGACAGGGGATGATGCGCAGCTTCGTAGTAAATATGTAAACTAGCAGATGTCCATAGAGACAGACATGCATGACGGCACTGTGTGTGTGTGTGTGTGTGTGTGTGTGTGTGTGTGAGAGAGGGAGAGAGAGGAGCATACAGACGGTGTGTGTTTGCGTGTGTGTTTGCGTGTGTGTGTGTGTGTGTGTGTGTGCGTGTGTGTGTGAGTCTGTGGAGACAGCGTGGCATAGCAGTGTGACGCACTGCTCAAAGGCAAAGGAGGAAGGGCCCTTGTCTGGGCTCGTCAGAACAGGTGTTCCTATCTGGGGCCCTGTGTGTTGTTACATTCTCCCTCTCTCCACTAGATTTCACAGCTATTTCACAGCTAAGAGCTTCACAAGATTACTGGCCGCCTCAGTAACTGAGAAGTAATCTACCATAGACAACAACACATTTGAAATCATCTAAAAGGTAATTGAAAACATCTCAGACAAAAAAAATGTACACAAACATTGTATTTCTCCAAAAGCGATCCTTCCTGTTGTACCAGAGTTTTATCAGTAGTGTGTCTTTTAACAAGTATTAGCTTTGAAGTGGTGTGAAATCTGTTGAGTATCACTTGACTATTTGGCATTTCACACAGAAAATGCATTTTTAAGCGACTGAAGAGCATTCAGCCAACAGGGCTTATAAGCATACTACATAATGATTCACAGCAGAGCATTTAACCTGGAAAGGTCTGAGTTTTTGAACATTCCATACAAGAAAGTAAGATTCTAAAATTCTGCATTAAATTCTGTGGAGCCCAACATTCTTTAAAACTTTCATCCTTCCTTTAAAACTTTTATTCTCTTCACACACTGGTGTGACGGTGCACTCTCATAGTTTAAGGACAATGTACTCCTCTCTGCATATTTCAAGGTGGAGTGAAAAAAATATATTCTACAGTAGTGGAAATGTATCTCTAAGGCTCCATCAGCATTCACAGCAGGCCAAGAACAGAAGAGGTTAGCTCTCTCAGGCTCACCACAGCCTTTAAAAAGGCTCCAATGGGAATACAGTTGACTGCTGCCACTTTGCTGAAATTGCCTTTGGAACTTGAAACAGAATGCGAAGAAGGGAGGTTATCCAGGATTAACAAACTTGAGGGATCGGGGTAGTGTTTGACCGAAAAAAAAAAAACCCTTCTCTGGGCACTGCCCCAGCATAGACAGGAGGGAACCAGGAGGGAGAGGCCCAATACAGGCATTCCAGACCTTGACAAGGGCTCTTCCCTTTCCTGTCTCTATTGGCACGTTCCTTTGTGTGTGTGTATATATGTGTGTGTGTGTGTGTGTAAGTGTGAGAGAATATGTGTGCCTCTGTTTTTGTGTGTGTGTTTGGGGGTCAGTGAGAATAAATGAGGCAAAAATCGCCTCCCCTGTGTTTTTCAGTTCTCTTGACTGTAGGCCAAGTCAGTATCACTGTTCTCTGCCGCTCTCTCTCTATGTGTGGTGCATCTAATAGGGGACAGGAGTGCTGCTGTTTGTTCTCCACCTGTTGATGCTAACAAGAACATTTCTGCTTTTTTTTGCATTTGATTGTTACATTATCCATTGTAAGCACAGATTCCCCCTCCGCTGTTCCGGTACAGAGAGGGAGAGAGCTCAGCCACAGTGATTTAATGTGCAGATCACAGCAGGAAAGTGCTGCGTCCGAGCGGCAATGAGCATAATGAGGCCTGATGGGAGGTTTTGTGGCTCCCGTTAGAATTCTGTTGTTCTGAGGCAGTAAATCGGGACCTGCTCCAGCTGCTGTAAATCAGCTCAGGAACGAACGAGACAGAGGGAGAGAGACATCCTAGAAAAGGAGAAGGGGGAGCGCTGGTCAGCGGCAGGGGAAACGGGTGTCTGCCCGCCTGCCTGCCTGCCTGACTGCCTGTGCACTCGTGTTATGGTATGTCAGACATGCATGACCTCTGGTGACCTCTTTGTTTTTGAGGTCATCCCCTGCTTCTGCTGGGCTGTCTATCTTTCTGTCAGCGAAAGGGAACCGCGCTCGCTCAGACGCCCCACACACATTCCCCTCCCATCCTCATCCCACCCACACTCTAATGGATACAGGAATTCCTTATGCTTTTTTTTTTCTTCCTAGCATTCCCCTTCATTGTTAAAGGCCTGTGAAAACATGCACTCACGCATAATGGGGCTAGAAACACCACAAGCCATCTCCAGGATGGGGATGGGGTTTGGCTTGCAGCACCATGGGCTCCAAGAGCCTGTGAGAACACGTCCACTCTTTTTTTTTTTTTCCTCTTGTGGAGTAGTTGACTCGCCAGCAAAGTCAAGATGGACATTCGTAATCACTGAAATTGGGCTTAAGTTGCATAGGACGTGTGTGGTCTGCATGACTGCATGTGACATATGTATTCGTACATCATTTTTAGAAATGTGTGAAGTGAAACGTGTGTTTAACTCAAAATACGACAAGCCAAACAGAAATATTCCGAGGTGATTGATTCTTTGGTGTAGGTAGGTGATGGGTATTTTTAGCTCTTCGTGTGTGTGTGTGTGTGTGTGTGTGTGTGTGTGTGTGTGTGTGTGTGTGTGTGTGTGTGTGTGTGTTTGGTGTAGGTAGGTGATGGGTATTTTTAGCTCTTCGTGTGTGTGTGTGTGTGTGTGTCTGTAACCTAGTTGAAGTGAACACATGATGGTGTGAAGTCTGCAGAGCAGCTGTCCTCTCCTTCACTGTCCTACCTTAGCATCCCTTTTCACTTTTTATTACACCCGTGTGGGCCAAACTAGGGCACACACACAAACACACACACACACACACACACACACACACACAAGACGCACTCAAAAACCACACGTATGGTACACGCTCCACCCTTGACCCTGTGGGCAAACGGCACAGGCCGTGAGGGTGTACAGTAGCTAAAATTACACTCCCATCAGATGGTGTCTTCTGATGCTGTGGTGCCTCCAGCATTTTAGCATCCTTCCAATGGGCCATGTTCACTAAGCACCCGCCCCCCAGCACCAGGGCATGTGGTGAGCGATGGGCCCTCACCGCTGCAGGGGAGGTGGAGAGAGAAAGAGAGGGAGGGAGAGAGAGAGAGAGATGGGTGCTACTCACCCCCTCCCCAATGAACAACCGCAGAAAGAGAGAGAAGGAGGGAGAAAGAGACATGCAGACGGGTGGCGAGGGCTGGAACCTGGCAGGAACAGAGCAGCCATTGTGCGAGTTGAGCGTGACCCAGGGGAACACCTGACAGAGAGGCCATTGATCTATCCCAGACTCGCTCCCCTGCACGGCTCAATGTAACGTCCTCCGAGAGAGGGAGAGGCCGTCCCTGACAGCTGCCATCCTGATAGCTGCAGCCCCTCTCCTGGGACGCGGGAGTTTTGTTACTACAATACCTTTGCCGTGGCGTCAGTAGAACTAGGGGAACAGGCTGCAGACATGATGAAGCACTTTCTCCCAATGGTACGTGTTCAATTCTGATTGGATACGGTCTGTTGGACTGTTTGAACGCAGACAGGTCTCTTCACCCAGAATTTCATGGAAGGAACTGTTCAGGTTATTGGCCTGAAATGTGCTTTGATTTTTTTTATTATATATATATATTCAGCTGGAGCAAGTTTTTCTAAAAGCTGCCTATGATTTGTGGACTGCTTTTTAAGACAGAAAGGCTTAAGCTAGCAATATTGGCCTTGACACAGCATCTTGTATGTGTGCATTCATCTGTGATCCTAGTAATAGACTTGAATGCCTGTGGGCCTGCACTGCCTAAGTTAAATTTGTAGCAGTTGGATCTTTGCCTCTGGGTTTTTTCTTTTCTGCTGTGTAATTTTGACCAAAGTCTCCCTGAGATTGGCACTGGCACAAGAAAGAGGCTACAGAATTCACACATCTACAGCCCTGTTGCTTCTGTTTTGCTCACACTAGCTCCAACTTTCACACACACTGTGGAATTGTAGCATTTTCGTCCCCACATTCGCACTAGGTCTGCTGCCACGCCAACAGAATGCTGCTGCAGCAGCAGAAATGAAACCTGGAATACACACACACACACTGCACACACACACACTGCACACACACACAGCATTATGACCCACCTTCCAAACACCACATATATACTCAATAAAGCAATATTACTTTTATGACAATGGAATTGAAGTGACAATAAACAAGTCCGTCCCAAATTCAATTCAAGTCTGTCCTCTTCAACAGGGTTGGAAAAACAACAGCAGATTGGCAAAAGCACAACCATGAATTGACACTCTCAAGAGGCAGTAGCAGAATCGAGTCCGTACCCAAGACTTTAGAAAAGACACCTTTTGTGGATGGTTTTCAGGGCCGCAGCTCACTCTCATGGTCATGAATGGAGGAGGGATGCTTTGGGATGTGTGATATTAGGCCATTCACAGCAGCCCTAAACTGAACCACAGGACTGTAACAGGACGACTGCAGAGGCTAGTAGTCATCAGAATATTTTATTTTATGTTTATTTATTTAGTTGGAGACCGCGGTTCCTGTGGGGCTCCCTCCATTCAGAGCGCCTCTAAGCCCATCATCTCCATGAAAGGGGGGCTGCACTCTGGCCGTCTCGGTCCCCACCGCAGTCCTCCAGTTCAGTCGTCTTTAACACTGGTCAGGCTAGGGGAAAGAGCAGACTTGAATGAATGAAAGGATAGAAGAATGAATGCAAGAGGCTGCTTTAGTCGAAAAGCTCTCTTTCTCTCTATGGGAATTTCCTCAGCTGGTGAAAAGATGGGTAGCACACTGAATGTCTCCAAAATGTCCCACTCTATGAAAAGGGCAGTGTTGGAAGGCATCTCCAGTGAACCATCACCATCTCCACTGCGGCCAGCCTGAGTGTGCAACAATGCCGAATTTCGGCGAGAGACCAGGCAGGCAACGTGTCAGCCCTGCTGTGGCGTCTCTAAATGTCAGAGAGGAGGACGGCGGACATGTAAACAAAGCCTGGAGTTTGTGTTCTTATCAGCTGTCAACACACCACGCCAGAAAAAAAGGTCATTGGCCCACTGGTCTAACTCTATCTGAAGGTATTCACCTCTAATTAAAGAGTTAGGTTTATGATTCACTTATATCATATGAATTTGAAGTGGGTTGCAACTGTCAGTTCTGTAGTTTTCCATTAGTTGTGGGTCACAGTCAACTGCTGCTAAGTATAGGGTATTAGATATACAGACATTGATATTATATGATGTTGAAGTGGAAACTGTCGCTTCTTTAGTTTTTCTTTTTTTGTTTAGTTCATACTGAACGCTGAACATATCAGATATACGGATATATCTGTTGGATATATCAGTTACTTGTTCAGCAAGCATCAGTGCTAGCTGTGTCAATGATGTGAGCTAGCTCATGAGTTGGCTTTTAAATCAGAGGTCAAAAATGCTTCCTCACCATGCCACCTGCTTCAGCTCAGCCTTTGGAGAAGCGACACCAAAGTGAACTCCTGCAGAGCTCCTTTGTTAATACGCTGGCCATTAATGACTGTCATTCGAATCTGTATTCAGCCATCGAAAAAAAAAGAGAAAAAAAAAGAGCTCCACCCGTAAACGTCAGTGTTCGTCCGGGAGGATCAGGTGTCGTTTGCCTTGGGTCAGGGATACAGCAGCACACACATCCTGGTGCAAGATGGCGCTCATCCTCATCTCAAGGCTGCCCACCCCACCCCACCCCACTCCTCCAAAAAAAAAGGGCCTTTTCCTCTTCCAGGGACAAAGTAGGACACAGCAGCCCTCTTCAAAAAAACATCTTCTGTTGAGCGAAAGGCTCAGCTGGAGTTTTTGCGTGGGCAATGGGAGTCATTCATGCTTGTAATTTCACACCTTTTAAAGCGGCGCTGTGGAGTGTGCTCCCTTTCATGGTGCTTATCTGTCCTGCTCATCGCTTGCACAGTGCACTGCTTCCTGTGCAAAGACTAGCCCACACTGACCAGATAAGACACCCTTGCACGCTCACCAACATTGCACACTCCGATATGCACACACACACACACACACACTGACTCACCAACATGCATGCACAGACACATAATACACACGCACTCACATGCAAAACATGCATGTTTTTACACTCACTCACCAGCAACCACATAAAGACACCTACACACAGACACACACTGACCACAATGCACAAACAGATGTACACACACACACACACACACACACAGACTTTCACCAACATGCACACACCTACACCTACACACACACACCCAGTGGATGTCTCATTTCAACACCACAGCTGCCATGGCGATGGATGTCTGTGTCACTGTAAGCTTCCCAACTTGTCTGTCTGTCTGTCTCTCTCCCTCCCTCCCTTCCTCCCTTCCTCCCTCCCTTCCTCTCTCCCTTCCTCTCTGTCTCTCTCAAATTCAAAGTTGCTGCATTAACATGACTGTAGAAATATAGTGTCGCGAAAGCATTGAAAACATTGGAATTGGAATCTGGCTTGATGACAAGTTACCATTTGGGGACCATTTAGAAAGTATATTAAAACAGCTTCGTCCCAAATTAGGTTTTTATTATCATCTAAAAAATGCTTTCGTTTCACTGCTAGAAAACGATTAGTACTGAGTACTTTCCTATCACTATTAGATTATGGTGATTTAATATACATGCATGCATCTTCCTTCTATCTGAAATAGCTGGACGGTGTTAATCATTTTGCTTTAAAGTTTGTAACTGGTGCTGCAGCTAGAACACATTAATAATTAATACATAATTTTTTATGACGTGGTGCAGTGGACATCACTACAGTTTAGAAGGAAATCAGTAAATCTCACAGTCAGTATTTATTGCAGAGGCATTAATGGCTAAACTACCACAGTACATATGCAATTTACAACACTTACAGTCCATCGCATCACTAACACACAGTTCATCAGTAAAACTACTCCTTCAATTTCCACTTACATGGACAGAATTGGGCAAATCTGCCTTTTGTTCATATGCACCACATGACTGAAATACATTACAAAACTCCCTGCTGCCTGTCCTCCCTAAATGTCTTCAAAAATTGTTTAAACTCTTGTTCTTGCACAACAGTTTCATTTTTTTCCCATAATTTTTAACCTTTTATATCTTAACTTTTTTTTCTTTATCTTTCTGTCTCTGTTGAAATCTGGAATGTCTGTGTGCTTAGTCTGTTGGTCTGTGTTTATTTTAATTTCACTTTTGGAATGTGTGTGTGTGCGCAATATGTACTAATATTGCATGTGTCTGTGTGTGTTCTCTTATGTTGAAACTTTTCTTCAACTTATTTGTGCCACCTTTGCCAGGACTCCCTGGAAGAAGAGATAGTGTATCTCAATGGGATGTTCCTGATAAAATGAACAAATAAAATTGAAACGTCATTCATTTGCAAAATAACGTGAATATTACGATTCTATCTCTGTCTGTCTTTGTCTCTGTCCCTTTCTCTTTGACTCTTTTTTTTTCTCTCTTACTTTCGCTCTCCCTCCCTCCCTTCTCTCTCTCTCTCTCTCTCCCTCCCTTCTTCTCTCTCTCTCTCTCTCTCTCTCTCTGCACTTAAAGAAGAAGAGTGGCAGCGCTCAGCTGCCCTCAGACAGCACACGCACAGCACAGCACTCAGTCTCCAGGGAAACCCACTCTTCCGCGCTCCCTCTGCAAATTGCCATCTAGAGGACGTGCTCTAACAAATTTCACACACCCCTTTCCCCATGCTCAGCTCAGCACCACCATCCACCACAAGTTTGGTGCCTTTTTTTTTCCATTTCTGTTCTTTCTTTCTTCTTTTTGTTCTCACCCGAGATGTTATGCCGGGGGGTGAGGGGGCAGGTACCGCAGCGACAATGGTTGTTTTTTGGCAAAGTGGGGAGCACTCACTCAGTAAAGCTGTGGCACACAGAGAATTGCTGAGTGGGGCTCCAGCTGTGTGGGACCTGTCCCTGCCTGTGGCGTCCAGGGGAAATGGGGCGGAATGTGGGTGGCAGCAGGATGCTGTAGTGGTCAATGGCAGCAAAGTGAAGCACATCCCATAAGGCTATGCATGACTGCTTCTTATAGGACACTAGTCATGCGAAGACTGGTGGCTTGGTAAACATGCACCACACAACAGCCTTCCAGTATCTTTTAAGGTGATAATACAGAAGGGTAAGTTTTTAAAGGAATATTGCCAAGATGATTGGCTCCTTATTTTCAGGTGGGATGATCATGGAAGGTTGCCTGCTGCTGATCCTGATGAAAAAAATTATGTTGCTTAATTTGAATAATAAAGTGCCTAAACAACATAAGTAACGTTGGCCAGCACTCTTGCTTACAAAATTGTCCAGTGCATCATCCCCTTTTATATTCATTTCCAAGGCTGTAATGGCCACTCCAATCACCTCAAAACACCTCTCAAAGTATGGTACATTTCTCTGTATATCAGATATAAACCGATTCGGGCCAAGACTATGATCATGCAAAATAAGTTTTGGGGTCAGTTCACTTTAAAGTGAGGCTTTAAAATCAGCATCTGACTCAGGGAATTCTTCTTCTTGCTGCTGCTGCTGCTGCTGCTGGTGTGCAACAATCTGATTAAGATCAGCCTTTATTACATGCCACAGTGAAGAGACTGATACAGAGCAGAGGATGAATGTAAAGCTGTCCCTTTTTTCCCTGTGTGAGGGGGGGGATTACCTGCATTTCCTGAAAGATTTACCTCCAGTCAGCCAGGCACACCTGTGGTTACACACGACTGCCCTCGTGGGAGCATGCCGAGTCTTGGCTACCTCTGCAGGTGATGATGGGAGGAGACACCTTTCCGCTGTTTGTTACACAGGGCTGTATTGTGTAGTTCTCCTTCAACCTGGAAGAGCCAGAGAGACTAGACGCAGGTTGAGAGGGAAGTAGACTCGCTCACTCACTGTGTGTTTTAACATGAATGTGGGTGAGTCAGGAAAAAAAAAGACTGAAACTATTGTCCTTATCTAAAAAACACTGCGGGTGGTTAACCCCCTACGAGCTCCATCATGTCTGTTCCCACAGATTCCCAGGCATCTCCCATGGTTTCCCGTAGGGCAAATATACATTCTTGCAGGCTGAATTGCTATGAGTGTTTGCGCAGTGAAGCCATGTTGGCCCCCGGCCTTCCACAGGGGGGTGGGGTGGAAGGTGTAGAGGTGGGTTCCTTATTCACACCACACACACCCACAACATCCTCCCACACATGCCTCCACCCAGGTTACACTCGTACAGCGTGGAGACTTGGGGGTCAATCGCCGTCTCCGTCTCAGCGGGTCAGAACAGTTCCTGCTTGCTGGTTCTGTCTTAATAGTGCCTTCAGTTTGGCTTTGTTTGTTTTTACAGGTTTTTTTCCCCTCTCCTTGTGACTGGTGCTGCTGTTACAAGTCATGTGGAGACTGAGGGGCAGTGTGAAATATGAAATGTGCTGTAGGTTTTTCGAGCTGCTTAGGGTAACTGGATAGAGTAAACATTGTTCTGTACTTTTTTTATGAAAAACCAATGAAGGATATATTACCATGGCAACAAGCATGGTGGGAAAGATTATGGATGAACAGAGTAACGGGTGAATTAGGGGCTTGTATACTCTCTCCTTTTTTCCCTCTCTCTCTCTCTTGCTCTCTCTCTCTCTCTCTCTCTCTCTCTGCTGTGTTGCTCTCTCTATTCCGCCTCCACTCTCCAGCCTCATCTCCCCTTTTACCCGATGAGAGAGAGCGCATCGTGTGCAGCGCGCATCGCCAGTAATTAGCACTGGTGTGGTTGCAGAGCAGTGCACACAATCAAAGGGATTTCTGTTTACCCATGTGTTCCTATTATCAGCAGAGTAAAAAGTTTGGACAGCCCTGGAGAGTTTGGGCTTTTTCCCCTAGCCACCTTGTGTCACCCATGCTGTCCAATGTGGGCCTCTTAGATTTCACGCTCTATCCCTCCCTCTGTCTCTGTCTATCTCTCCCTCTGTCTCTCTCTCTCTCTCTCTATCCCCCTCACTTTCTCTCTTCCTCCCTCCCCTCTCTGACTTTTGCTCCCTCTTCCCCTCCTTGATATTCGCCCTCCCCCCTCACTCCCTCCCTCTGTCTCTCTCTCTCTCTCCCTCTCCTCCCTCACTTTCTCTCTCTCTTCCTCCCTCCCCTCTCTGACTTTTGCTCCCTTCTCCTCTCCTTCATATTCTCCCACCTTCCTCACTCTCTCTCTCTCTCTCTGCGCCAGGAGACCCTGTTATCCGTCGCTTTGTTTCCCAAACAGGGACAGCCCAAGAGGCAAGTCAGTCCTGCTTAGTCATTCGGGCCCATGTTGCCCTGGTGTGTGTGTGTGTGTGTGTGTGTGTGTGTGTGTGTGTTTGATGGGTGTGTGGTGTGTGGAATGCATTCCAGACTTTAAAGAGCGGTGTCGGGACAGGCCGTTATGGCACCCAAGGGCAGTAGTTAGACGATATTCGCAAGTCGCTCATGTAAAATGATCACGGCCACTCGACAGGTAATGCAAATCGAGTGTGGTGCCGTGCACACACAAGGTCTGTGGAAAGTGGGTAGTTTACTCTGGCCTAATCCTGGGCTAATCCCACTGGACCATGCTGCGGAATGAAAGTGTCTCCTGAGCAGGCCTGGGGGTGCTGTCCCCTAAGGCTCTCCGTCTGTGGTGGAGAAGATGGTGGTACCGTTTGATTTAAGCTGGCAGCTCTTATCTCACTCACACTCTCTGCAGCTCTCGCAGACAGACAGACTCCAGTACACACACACACACACACACGCGCACACACACACACACACACACACACACACACACGCTCAGTCTCACACCTGTCCTAAATAAGCACTTTCGATCCTGTCTATAAAAAGCTGAACCACAAACAGGATCTAAGACTTGGAGCACCTGCATCCAGGATGAGATGCTTTGTGTGTGTGTATCCCTTGGCCCTATAGCACTGTTAACTTTGCCTTGAAGATCCACAACACAACACAGAATTTGTTTGTGTGTTTGTGAGATCCCCCTAACAGCGGCATCTTAGACAGTTACTGTCTTGTCATGTTTTGGGAGTCAAAACAGATCTGTAAAGATGAGTAATCGACCTCATGATTGATGTCACTTCAAAGCCAAGATTACTGTCACAGTAGCAGCCACATGTATGCACCATTATTCACTCTCCAAGCTGGCACCCATCCAAAATGAAATGGAAATCTGGAAGTGTGGCCACACTACAAAAACCAGCTAAAAGTAAAGATCTAAGCAAGATGAATCACCTTAATGTAAATGAAGGAAATGTTATTGTCAAATAATGAAAAAAATTGCATATGCAACACATGTTTGGTAAACCTTGTGAGATAAGGTTGCTTATTGTACAAAAAATATGTCGAGGCAAAATGATCTTGCAAGATGTGGTAATAGAATGTTATTTTCACTTAGAACATTTCTGGACTTGGGTTAAGGTTCACTGGCCTTGTTTTAAGCAAATAATGGAGAAAAAAATAAGCACATATTTTTTTAGATTTCAGGTGATTTATCTTCCCTAGGTTTTTTTTTGCTGATGAAAATCCCACAGAAAGAACATAGACCTGAATCTGCCACTAACATTCTCTCTCTCTCTCTCTCTCTCTGTCTCTGTCTCTCTCTCTCTGTCTCTCTCTCTCTCTCTCTGTCTACCTCTCTCTCTCTCTCTCTCCCTCTCTCTCTCTCTCTCTCTCTCTCTCTCTCTCTCTCAGAGCCAAGATGGATGAAGCTGAGAAGTACCAGCAGCGCGTGCAGGCCATCGCGGTAAGAAGCATCTCATGGGTCATGAGCTCCTTGTCCCTCACTCTATATATATATATATATATCTGGCTGAACATCGCCTAGACCCTCAGCTCGCCCGCCCGCCCGCTTATATAAGTGAATAACACTCTAGCGATAGGGAGTCTATGAGTGTGAAGCTGGGGAGGGAAGTGGAGGATGATTGACTGTGGCAGCTCCACCACAGATAGCATTAATATCCACGTGTGAGGTGGCCTGAGAGAGGCCCAGGCCTTTAAGGGGGAGCGGGCTGGAGAAGCACAGGCTTGTCCAGTGTTATGAAGGTGAACTATCCTGCTCTCCCGATGCATCTACACCCTGCTTTATGCAAACACACACACACGCATGCAAATACACACATGTACGCACGGACGCACGCACGCACGCACACACGCACACACACACACACACTCCCAGACAATGCTACTATGCTACACACCCACACACGCAAACACACACATGTAGGCACGGACGCACGCACACGCATGCACTCCCAGACAATGCTGTTATGCTACACACCCACACACACCCACCCACATGCATCGCTGACGACCACTTTTTTCTTGCACATGTGAGTGTCGAAGGATGAGAACAGGGGCCTTTTGATCTGTTTTGTGCGGCAGATGTGTCAGCATGAGGCTCAGCATGCCCGCTGTTAAGAAGGGAGATCTTACGAGCCCGGTGCTGGAGCCGGATTTGTCTCTGGCCTTCCCCCTCCCTCTCCCTCTTTTCTGCGCTGAGGTTTTTGACGGCTTATGTTGTCCGTCCTCCTGGGTGCCTATTTGCTTGTGCAGCATTAGTAACTGCTGCTGCTGTGGGGAGTTTCCCCTTGAGAGTAGCAGGCATGATCATGTCCACTGCAACCGTGGTCAGCGCAGTATGGAGCTAAATGTATTTCATACAAAATTAAGGCAATCCTCAAGAAGTGTTATTGTCACATACGTACAATTAAATACTAAGAGTAAGGCCTGTAGTGAAACTGCAATTCTGTTAAGCAGTCTAGTAGTCTATTCACCAGGTATACACACTGTGAGACAAAGGTGGAGATCCTCGCTTCAGGAAGTAAAAACCCTGGTGCCTGTACAATCCTTCTGCCTGTGCACTTCACACAGGTGATTTCACTAATTAGTGGACTTACCTGTTTTATTATGCATGTGCTCATTAGGATCAGCTGGCTCAGAAAATGATTGGATCAAATATGTGGTAGGAGTTTTTAACTCTCTAAAGCTGTGATCTTCACCTCTCACGATGTGAAGACTCTTCTTCAAGTGTATCCTGAAGGTGGCCAGCTAAGCAGGTGCTGGTAGTAGCTCCTCGTGTGTTTAATTATGGATGAGGAAAAGATTGCAGATAAGTCCCGCTGAACTCTATGGCACCTGCGGGACCTCCCTCTTCTTCCTCCTTTCATCACAACGGAGGCTTGTTGTTTACTCTATGCAAATCAAGTTTGCATTTCTCTACTGTCAACTCCCATCCCTTCAGTACCAAAGAAGTTGAATTGGAAAGTGTTGACAGTCTGTCTGTATAAAAAGAATGCATTAAAATTGCTGACTTAAAGAAATAAAGACAAGATTTTCATTGAAATGTTATATTAGCAACCAAGCCATTTTCAAAGAACATTATTCTTTATTGGAATCCAGGATTATTTGATGACTGTCTTTTTGGGCAAAGAAAAAAGTTTCTCTGAATTGAGTCAACTCCCGTGGTGATATTCTATTTTTGTGTTTTTAAATTGATGTGGATTCTTTTCCAGTGTTTTCCTTTTTCAGTGCCACTTGTCAAAAGTCTTTGGAACGACTTAATAATACCGCATCTGCTACAACTGTGCCATGATAATTAGATGGTTTTGTGGTATTTTTGTAGAAGCCCTCCGCCGTTTCCTCCACCTTCATGTGCTTTCTGTTTCATGTCATTGCTCATGTTTGGGGGGAAAAACTTTGCTGTGGCACCCGGGCAAATATGTTCTGTTGTTAAAAACAGCCGAGACCTCTCTTCATCATCATCATCATCATCATCATCATCCTCCTCCTATCTTCCATGGGAAAGTTCACCCTGCATAGGCACAGCTTCTCAAGTCTCGGTTTTCTGTGAGACGGCTTTTCTCCCGCGCCTCAAGAAGAGTTGTCTTAACAGCAGCTCTGTAAGAGGCAGCAACACCTGACCTGACTCTTGTATGGGGAGATCGGCTTATTTAGCATGCTGCTGCCTCCCTGCCACGTGGCCTTAATGGTGCCAGCGCTGCTAATATGGGCGCTGCCAGTTGATTGTTAATGTGCTGCTGAAAGCTATTAATTATGTGAAACTGAACACATATATGCACACTCTAACACACACTCACAGGTACGCACACACACACACACACACACACACACACACACACACACACACACACACAAACACACAGGTACAGACATACATACATATTTATACACACATACATAGTGCACACACACACTCACAGGTACACACACACACACATACACACACAAATGCACACACATCGAGGTCCAGTCCCATGGAAACTCAGCTGTTCTCTAAAGCCTCTGAATAATTTAGTGTGTACACAGAGCGCTGAGCCAGGCCCTCCCTCAGTTTGGTAAGCCAACACCAGAGACCAGAGATCCCTGACCAGCAGACGGCCAGAGAGTTTCCTCTGCAGCCACCCTCAGAGCCCAGGCACCAGCCACACACACATGCGCACACACCACACACAGACACCACACACATACACCTTATACACACACACAAACACCCCTTACACACACCACACAACACCCACCCACACTATGCCACACAAACATAAACACACAACACAACACACACACACACACTCTGCCACAGACACACAGACAGACACACACACGCCACACACCCTCCTCACTTTCTCCCTCCCTCTCTCCCTCCCTCCAAACTGTCACTGTGGTGTTGACGCTTGCACAGTTAGCATAATGATGCTGCTAGCCCAGAGAGCCCATAGATTCATTATGTCCCTGTCAGTGTTGCAGACAGCAGCTGAGAATCATATCGCTGCCACATACCTCAACATTCACAGCTTGTTTGCGAATGTCCATATATAGAGCAACAAGTCCTTGAGAGCTTTCATATTTTTTGTTATTGATTTCTCCTGGTCTGTCCCAGCACTGTAAAAAGTGCCGCTTGGAACTGACTTGAAAAAATTGAAGGGAGCATAGTTCGTGGATCTTTTTATATTGATTTTTTACCTGCACTTCTGTACTAAACTAAGTTTATGATACTTGGAAAAATAGTGCAAGCTAAACCGAGGTAAAGATCCATGTGGCAGGTTCCCTTAATATTTAACATTTTTGTAAGCATTTCTAAGTTGGTCATAAGCAGCACATTTTACAGTGTGTGACTCACTGTGGATTCACAGGAGAAGCAGCTATGTAACGAGTTGCCTTAGCTTTTGAAGTTGTTTTTGTAAGTGTTTGTAAGTACGGGCACACAGACCTAGGCCACTTTAAAGGGCTGTGAAACCCAGTGAAACACCAGAGCACTCAGATGCTTCTTAAGTGAAGGTTTTTATTAGGTGCAGACAGGGCTAACTTTTCAACACCGTGCGTCTTCCTCAGAGTCCATTTTTTTTCAGTGTTTGTAAGTAGGTTTTAAGTTGGTTCTAACCACCACATTTGATGGTGTGTGCCTCTGGGTTCACAGTAGAAGCAGCTATGTAACGAGTTGCTTTACAATATTTTTAAGTTGTTTTTGTAAGCGTTTGCAAGTAAGTTTTACTTTGGTTCTAAGGCACACATTTGACTGTGTTCACAGGCAGGGTTGTAGTGGAGTTTACCCACCTCTCAAATTTCAGAAATAGAGTTTATTTACCTTTGAGGAGAGTTTGTCCACCTATTAAAGTTTATTATAAAGTAAATGCACTGTATTGTGTACCAAATACAACTTTTAACATTTACAAAATCACACTACATCATTTATATTTATAATCAGTGCACTTGGGACTATTTACAATACCACTTGCATATTGTACATATTCGGAATATTTGTTTAAAACATCTGATGCCATACGGCGCACCAACTTGACTGTGATCACCAAATTCCCAGTGTACCCACCTCCTATTTCATCACCACTACACCTCTGCTCACAGGAGAAGCGACGGCTACAGGAGGAGCAGGAGCGGGTGAAGAGGGAGATGGAGGAGGAGCGGATCCGACTGCAGCAGCTCAAGGTGTGACCTTTGACCTTTTGAATGATGTATTTTTGTGCCCTGTTTTTCCTGTATTTGGATAGGGCGGTCAAAAAGTGAGACGGGAAGCCAGTGGGGGGACAAAGAGATGGGTGTGTAGGATGGGGAACTGACCACAGGCCTGAATTTGAACCTGGGTGGCCAAGAGCTCCTGCCTGTTTACGGTACAGGCGCTGTACCACAGCCTTTGGCCCTTTTTAACATTTGTCCTTCAAAAAGGCCCAGTCAAGTCGATGTTCAAACTAAAAAAACCCTGCCAGCAGGTTTATTCATGTTGTGGAAGTGTGAGAAGCCCATATGAATAGTAGGGGGCAGTGCAGCTATATGCAACAGGCATAAGTCACACCAGCCACCAGCCAGACTTGTGCAAGATGCTGCACTTGGTAGATTCATTCAATAGGACTTGTAAGCACTCGCAGTCTATATTATATGCATACACACTTAGTCATGCACTTGCATATACTTAGTCACGGACATGCATGCGTGCGCGACTGCGTGTGCTCTCACACACACACACACACACACACACACACACACACACACACACACATAATATGCATATGCCATATTAGCATTCAAACTGTAACACTCCAATACTGCCAGTGCAGTATGTGCACACGCTGGCACAAAAACACTCTCCTTGAAAGCACAAGTCTGCCTGGTGAGACTGCAGATCTCTTTGCCTCTTATGTAAATTGCTTCTTTTTTCCCCGCCTCTTTTTTTCCCCCCCTTCTTATCTTCCTCTAAACGTGTTTACATTCTCGCATCTTTAGGGCTACTTCCCCTATTGTTTATAATCCGCCTGCTGCACACTGCTGCTCTGCACTTCCCACTGCTCTCTGTGCCACAAGCCAGCAGGCTGCAGTGCCCCTGGAGAAGCCCCCTTATGCCCTTTTCTGTCTACAAGAATCTGAGACTCATCTAGAGAGAGGGCAACTGGACTGGCCTTGTCCTCAAATTATTATCACCTTGAGGATTTCATCTAATTATTTTTGTTGTCCATTATTACCTTATTGTTTTCCCTGTTAACAAACAGTGTTGCATTGGCTTGATAAATGTTATGTAATGTTAAATCTGAACGTGGACACCGTGGACAGAACAAACAGAATAAGATTAATAAAAATCCAGAAATAGATGATGAATAATATGTTGCCATGGCACCTGAACAGAGCAGTAACAGCAGCTGCTGTGATGGTTTGTCTGACTCTTGTTCATTTATCTGTGGTATCAAAAAGACTGTCACACAGGGCAAAACATTTGCAGCTCTCTTTAAGTGCAAAACACTTCCTGTATTGAGCAGTGGCCTGGATGGGTAATCTCACGCTCACAGAAGAAAAGAGATAGCTCCTCCAACGTCAGTGCCCAAGAGTGCCCTTGTGTGTGTGTGTGTGTGTGTGAGCATGCTTGGAGTGCACTTACTGAAAGTCGTAAGAACAGAGCCTATTGACTTTGGCTACTGACCTTCAAGCTGTAATCTTTGATAAACTGTATAAACTTCCTCTTGGTCTCTCTTGGAGCGGCGATGCTTCCTGCCCCTTGGAGAAGGTCCGTG
>CM059281.1:6248375-6258375 GCA_030347295.1 Setipinna tenuifilis
TACAGCTGTGCTCCAGTGTGGATCCTGATGTAGTATTTCAGATTCACTGTGTTGAGATTACTAATTTATGCTCATGTTCTCTTCAAAGCAGAGCCTTCTGTGAAGGAAACAGTTTTACAGAATGGACAAGGAAATGGAACAAGTAAGAGAGTTTGTTTCTCTTCTTTGCAGACTCCATGTTTTTTTTTGCTTTTTGCTGTGTAGCCCCTCTGGACTTCTTTTATCGTTCCATCGTTCTCTCTCTGTGAAGAGATTTTATGTTTTTATTGACCTTCCTTTCTGGGTTTAGGCTTCCAGTCTTTTCCCTCTGTCTGTCTCTTTCTCTGGCTGCCTCTCTTCAACATTCCTCTGCACTAATTGCACTACTTCTCACTGACCCTGGTAAGGAATGTACATTCTTATTACTATTTTATTGGAGTTAAGCCTTTGTTAATTTGCAAAGTACACTAGTGTAGTCCAGATTTATTGTGGTTACTTAAAATATAGCTCTACTACTGTGAAGCAGTGTCCTGTGTCCAGAGACACTTTGACATTTGCTATATTCCTTCTGCTTGTGCACCTAACACATTTTTTTTACTTTCGGGAGCTTGGATCTCCATGTTCTTGCTGTCAGTGTCCTGAGTCCAAGTAGAGAGAGATACCTTGGCACTTGTATCTTCCTGTAGCCCACCTGGAAACAACAATGCTTGCGCAACAGCAGAGCCCGTACACAGAGCTTCACACAATTAAGGAATTACCTCACTCTTTAAATCAGCTTTGCTCCAGCAGTGTGTATGTTGGTGTATTCTTAGCACATATTTGTACATTTCCATTGTATTCATATGGAATATATATGATGTGCAATATTCCGATAATATTGTGCACTTCCTGGTAAATGTGATGTTCTTCGCTCTTTTTTAACTGAACTGCATTGCATGGCTCATCGTTGTTTACTTTCTCTCAGATCTCAGATTTCCTGTCTAAGTACCATTTCAAGTCTGTCAGATTCGAAACTTCAGTAAACTCTGTGCAATTTCAACTTCTTCTTCAGCTGAAATTCATTCAGTATTAGCCAACCTCTGAACTTAAATAAACCCTGTCCAGCAGTCTGCCCATCTTCCTCATGTCAGATTGAATAAGTGTGACCGGCGTGCTCTTTGTTGCACCAGAGATCTATTTGCAGAAGTGATAATGCAGGAGGTTGTAATATCTGCTGGCGAGAGCCCTCGGAGTTCAGCGCTAGCCTGTAATTTTCAGCCAATTTCACACTCTCTTTCCCCTTTATTGATTTCTTAGTGGATGTGGGGGCAGAAGAGGATCTGGCTACAGCGGTCTCCTCGGTGACGGCTGACGAAAAGGGGCCTAATGGCGAGGTGGCTACTAACATGCCTGCTCTCGAGAGTGCAGCCATGCAGACTTCTGCGGACAACCAGAGCGAAACCCAGATGGCTGTAGAAGAAACTGTCACCATGGCAACGTCACCCACACTGTCTGTGTCAGCAGAGGAGGCAGTGCCCACGTCCAACGGCTTGGCCGCCAAACCAGACGACGAGCCGGGAGACGGTGGGGCTGGTGGTGCCGTCACCCTGAGGTTCCTGGGCCTGAGCGATGCAGGGCAGGGCGTGGGTCTGGATTTGGACGATGACGGAGGAGCCATCATGCGAGCGGAGCGGGTGATCATTACAGACGAGGAGGGGGAGGAGGAGGCGGCGGCAGTCGAGAGCCAGGCAGAAGCCTCTGAAGCCCCATCAGCAGAGACCCCCTCCGCCACAGAGAACCAGGAGCCAGAGGCTGCGGGGGCCGAGGCCGAGGCCCAGACCAGCGCACAGGCCCCCACAAAGCCAGAGAAGGACACGGAGGCGGAGGTGACAGAACTGGGCGAGCAGAAAGAGCTCTTGGATTCGGCTGAGCAGAAAGCAGAGGTCGCAGAGTTAACTGAGCAAAAAGCAGAAGTCACAGAGTTGACCGAGCAAAAAGTGGTGGAGGCAGCAGTGGAGGAAGAGAAGAAGGTGGGGGAGCAGGATGGAGAGACGCCCGCTGAAGCACAAGCTGCAGTAGCAGTTCCAGAGACTGCAGAGGCAACAGCAGCTGCTGAGGTGCAACCCCAGCTTGAACTCACAGATGGCGCTGTTGTGACCTCCGACGTGCCCGTGTACTCCCCAACTGTTCAACCCACCCCCACAGCCTCAGCCTCAGCCGAGAGCCAGCCGCCAGAGACCAGCGCAGCAAAGAAGGAGGAAGGCGCTGAGGCTCCAGCTGTGGTCCCTGCTCCCGCAACCGCCTCTGGCCCTGAAATTGTCCCCAGTTCCCCGAGCCAGTTCCAGGACGTGCCCTTAGACGAATCGGCCAATGCGGTCCCCAAACCCCCACGTCTGGAGCGGCCGGCCGAGCAGGAACCCCTGCTGGTCTACAAAGCAGCTGCCCCGACAGACACGTCCCCTCCCCGCCGAGCCGACGGGGGAGACGCCCCCAAACAGAAAAGCTGCGAATGCTGTTCCATCATGTGAACCCATGACACTCATCGTGACCCTGCGCCCTCCCCACCCCACCCCACCCCACCCCACCCGACATTCACCCCTCTCTACCCCCCCCGCCCCCATCTTTCATCCTACCCAGGCCACCTTTTCGAGACTGCTATTGAAATGCCTTATCTACTGCTTGCCTCTACTGTTTGCCTCAAGGAACGATACATTAGAAGACAAAAGGACATCCGGCTGTCCCTGTCGTACCTGTCCAAGGTGAATTCCCCAAGTCTTTTGTTTCCCCCCCTCCTCCTGCAGGGTGAAAGAGACCTGTTCTGCTGTGTACCTTGGCGACTGCCACCCCGTCAAAAGCACCCCTTGATCTCCACCAGTGTCTCTATCAAGAATGAGAGTGGCCGCTCTCGAGTGTCTCACTGCCATCAACCACAGACACGTGTGTGTATGTGTGTGTGTGTGTGTGTGTGTTTAGTATGTGTGTGTGTGGTGTGTGTAAGGTGTGTGTGTGTGTGTGTCTGTGTGTGTTTAGTGTGTGTGTGTGTGTGTGTGTGGTGTATGTGATGTGTGTAAGGTGTGTAATGTGTGTGTGTAGTGTTGAAGGTGATGCGCTTTGTGCCAGACAGATTACAGCAGGAAGAATGATCTTTTTCTTTTTTTCTTTAAAAGAGTGATACTGTTTTGGATGCTGAGATCTCCAGGGGGGTGTCTCTGGGGCCTCACCATATCTCACCTTGTTGGGGTGGAGGTGGAGATGGAGATGGAGACAGAGACTGATTCTCCACAAAGATAATAACTCTAACAGGAGGCCCAGTGGTGGTGGCAGCAGCAGCATCCTGTGGACTTGTGGTTAGAGCTACTTTGTGACGGTGCAGTGCAGTTAATGACTGATTATGCACCACGCCCACACACACACTCCTCATGTCTCCTCTGAGGCTGGCGGCCTCCTTAAAAGATTGTTTGAAATGACTCAAACTCTTGTTCAGAGAGACTTAAGTGTGCGGGATGGTGCTGACTTTGCTTACAGTATTCTGCATGGCATTACATCACACTGTGAAGAGAGAGAGATTTCTCACATGGCTGTCCTCTTACTCTGTGAATTTTTTCTTTCTCCTCATCCCAAATGCAGTAAACTCATCGTGGGCTTGGCAACTCTTACACCATCATCTGTGTGAGGGGCTTAGAGGGCTCGTAAAACTGGATTATTTTAGTGACACTACACAGTCCTGCTTGGACACCATGTTTTTGTTTTATTGTGTTTTTTTTTTTCATTTACAGTGCATTGTTTTAATGACATTGTCAAGTGATTGCTTTGAATTGCACCAAGGAGTTTTAGAAACTGTATGAACAAGGACAAGTATTTTTTGCAGTGAACCTTTATGTACATCATCCAGCCTAGAGGGAGTGGTGGATTTTTGTAGATGGAATATTTGTTCTGCAGTAGGTTATTTGTTGGATGAAAGAAAATATGTGAATGTTACATGGTGTCAATGTGATCATTGTTTGACAAACATTGTGTAAGCGTGTGTGTGTGTTAAGAAATCTTGTGATTGTATATTTTTTAACATTATTGACCCTGTATCCACATGTACAAATTGTAAAATGTCATTGTTTATTTTGATGCAACTAAAAGTTGGTAAATGTCACTGAAATAAGCATCAAATACTTCATTGGAAATGTATCTGATTGTCAAATCCAAGGTGAAAATATATTTTTTGTGCATCATTCAGAAGATTGGGTAATTATGTAATTTTTTTTCATACCACATCACAGCATGGGAAAACTCACTATTGGGCAGGAACTTGTAGGAGTCTGTACTAGATGTACAAGTTAGGCCTACTCTGTAAAAAGTGCTGCATAGATCTAACTCAAAAAAATAAGGCAATGTGCTACAGTACATGGATCATTTTAAGTTGGTTTTACTTAACAATGCCATGTATATTCATAACCAACAGACAAAAATAAGGCAACGTGTTGCTTAGATTTTTTGGTTCATTTTGACGGTTCCTTCTACAGTGTGTCTAAATGTAACAACATGTAATATTTTGTATTTACACCGTACATTCCTAACACTAACCCTAATTCTAACCCTTACCCTAACCCTATGGTACAGTGTGAAGTACATAATGTTAAAAAACTTTGTAACACTGTACGTCTACATGTAGATACTCTGTAGCAGGGGCCGTTAAATAAAATGTAACAGAATTTTTTTAAAGTCGGTTCATGTTTAATGCTTTATATGCAGTGTAGGGGCACCAAGCTAGCTGCCTCATTGTGTTTTTGATGGAAAACTACCTTACTTCCTGAGAGTGCCAGAGACGCGTGGGTCTGCTCAGCAGATTAGTGGTTGAAAGCCCAGATTTACATATCGCCATTGACTGCAGGGTTATGCGTGAGGCAAATGAACAGTGAATGTTTAATTGTGTGCCATGTGCATGGGCGGGTGGAGTTGGGAGTGGGTGGAGAGAGAGCGAGAGAGAGAGAGAGAGAGAGAGAGAGACTGTGTGTGTGTTTGTGTTGAGTGATTGTGGTGTTGTGGGTGTGTTTGCTTGAGTGAGGGCACATGTGTGTGAATCAGGAGAGGGGGGAATCAGAGTCTTGGAGGGCAGGTTTTGGACTACAAAAGTAATAATAAATAACCGGTACAGTGTTTATATGTGACTGACTGAAAGTTTTGAAACTTCAGTTAAGGAGGAAGTGACCCCACAGCACAGGTAAGGTGTGTAAAGTTCTGTATACCTTTACTACTTATTTACTGGGTTTTTCACTGTACACAAAGCAATAGACAGTGCTTTCTTTTATTCTTATTGTTATATTAATACAGTAACCAGGTCTAGGACTTGAAGATGAGATTGGCAAATGAGTTGTAATTTCTCTGAATAGTTTATTTGTAGCATTAAATAATCAACTTTACAGCTATGATAATACATGGGAGAACTTGTTTAATAACTATGTCTTTGCTATGTTTCTTGTTGCCCACATGATTTCCAGTAACTGTCTATTTAGTCGTTTAGACTTCAGGTTCAGGTGATTAATGTAATCATTTAATTAGGTTTATTGACATAACTGACAGTCAGGCTGTCAAATGAATAAATTAAATCTCATACTAAACCTCAAACTAAATAGGTAAGGGGGTGTACTTATTTCATTAGTTGTCTTTTATAGAGTGGTGTTAACTGCAGTGATCACCTTTGTCAGTAGTTTTTCAAATTCTGTTTTACACTGTCCCCAGATAGGAAACGGCTTTATGACTAATATGTGTATTTTAATACCATTTGCAATATTAATCCTAAGATAATTAAATTACCCTTAATGACACCTGCTAAGCTTTATACTGTGGTGGGAACAGTGGATGATTATAACTGCTGGTATTAAAACAGCACGTGTATATCGTTGTTGGTACCCCTGTGCAATAGCTAGTGTAGCATCGATTGGGAGACACTGAAACTTGTTAATATATTTTGGTTTTCAAGTACAGACTACACTGAATACCATGTAGAAACCTTTTTGTAATGAAAAGCTTTGCCTGCTCACCACGGGAACTGTTTAATGCGTCCAATCCAATCAGAAATTGCTAAATAGTTTGATCGGGCCTAACTGTTGTATAATAGTCGTTTTTTCAACCACAAGCAGGCCTTTATATAAGCACCATCTTCCCTATGGTTAATTTTTCTCCTATTCCACCACAGAAGAACTCTCCCAGTCCTCCTGGGTCAAAAGAATTATTTTCACAGGGCTCGAGGACCTTGTTACTCATTCTTGGATGCAAATAAGAGGTGAATGTGCAGGGAAGAAAAGAAATAGTGTACAAGCGAGATTAGACTTGCAGAAGATAAGTTTGCTGTCAGTCACAGTCAAATGTTTGCACAAATATGAATGTCCCTGAGACTGTAGACATCTTTCATCTCTGAATAGCTGTGTTCCCTGTCACTGATTTGTGAAGTGAACTAAAGTGAGTTCAAGTGAGTCTCAAGGTTTCCCCATGCTGCCTATTTGGATAGAGATGTGAAGCGATTTGGGGCAGCCCGAGCTAGGTGTGCTCAGCACGGATGGGCTTATTGTTCCCCAGCCGGGCCTCTGCGGAGGTGTGAGGGCAGGGTAGACACACAGGGTCTCGCTCCCATGGCACTGCGCGCTGTGGCCTACATTCCGCCACTAATCATCGTTCCGCCGTGTGTGTGTGCCAGAAACATGAACGGGTCAGTAAACAAGGAAAGTACTTTTTGTTTTTGATTTTTTTTTTTTACTTTAGGTTTTGGTTTGTCATTCAAAATGTTCTCTGATGGAGAGATTGGAAAGAGAATATGAGGACATGCATCAGTAGTGACTGACAGGAGCTGTCAAAAGTTATCGAAAAAAATGACAGTGACATAAAGATGAATAAAGACATTGTGGACATTGTGTAATGGAGTGTCACAACCTAGGAAGAAATACAGATAGGAAAGTTGAAGTTGCAGGGCCAAAAAAGAAATGGAAAAAAAGAATGAGAGTTAAACTGAAGTACAGAGAGAACAAAATGGGTTAGGTTGGAGGTCCAAGAGGGAATGCTTTAGGAAGTGTGTGTCAATCTGTGTGTGAGAGAGGGCGAGAGACATAAGGAGTGAGTGTGTGAGAGAGGGCGAGAGAGAGAGACGTAGAGAATGAGTGTATGAGGGAGGGCAAGAAAGAAACAGAGAGAATAAGAGGGTGAGAGAGAGACAGAGAGAATGAGTGTACAAGGGAGGGCAAGAAAGAAACAGAGAGAGAGAGATGATGTATGAGGGAGGGCAAGAAAGAAACAGAGAGTGAGAGAGAGACAGAGAGAATGAGTGTGTGAGGGAGGGAAAGAAAGAAACAGAGAGAATGAGTGTGTGAGGGAGGGCAAGAAAGAAACGGAGAGAATGAGTGTGTGAGAGAGGTCAGATGCTGATATCTTGGGAGTGGCAATAGAGTGAAAGTACAGAAATAGAGAAAGTGAAGTGGGATTGAGGTTTTTGCGGCAGGGAGGGATTTAGAATAATAGAGAGAGAGAGGGGATGGTTGGGAACACAGAGAGGTTCTGACAGAGACCTGCCCTCCTTGGGGCAGACAGCAGGTCGGCCGAGTCATAATTCCGCGTGGCGAGGAGGCCAATGCGCTGAGCTGTTCTCAAGAGCTGTAAGCTGTAAGCCGATTAAAGGTTGCCGCGATTCAGCAGGAAACTGTTGCTGCTCAGCCCTGTTGCTTAGGACCCTTGAAGCTCTCAGAGTCTCCCACCCTATGAGTAGAAGAGAGCCACCAAACGATAACATCAGTGGACAGGCAGGATTAACACGCTCAGCTTTCTTAATCACCTGCACTTACAAGGTGATATCACACACGTGGGCTATGCCAACAAAATTCTAATGAAATACGGCAAACTCGACATGCCTGGCTGACCTGTAGTTGTACATGTAGTTACATTTTCTCTTTTAACAGGAGCAACTCAGCAAGGGTAATATTTCTTCCAATCTGTCCCTGGCCCCTTACTGTGAATGGGGGATATTTAATATGGATTAGGCGATCTAATTAAAAGATCCCATCCTGTGCTAGCTGAGCAAATTGAGGGCCTACACATAAGGAAACATGTTAAGAGAAAGCCCTGGAGCATCGCAGGCACAAAAATCCATTAGGGATGGTGCTTAACATAAGAGTAGGGTGGGTGGGGTCGCACATCATTTGCCATGACGAGAAATATTCCTACTATTTTAAGAGGGTTTTAAAAAAAAAAAAAAGCATCAAGGACCCATTTGCAATCTGTGTTTTGTAGTATTTTGGTGTTGTAGTGTTTGGTGTTAGCTTCTGTGCCTCTGCACAGTACATGTGTATGTGTGTTAGTGCGTGTGTGTGTGTTGTGTGAACAGTAGTTCAAAAGTTGAAAGTGTAGTGCACTGCATAACATCAGCCATTCCTTTGCCCTCCTTGTTTTAGATCGACCGCCTGTGAAGAACTGAAATTTTAACAACCCCTTGGCCCCACATCACAGCAAATCAAAGCGCAAGGCACAACACCACGGCAACAGACTCCATGGCCAGTCCCAAGAGATCCGACTCCCTGGATGACAGAGTGAGCGAGGCGTGTACCAAGGCTGAATTGGACAGTGGGAAGGGGCACACAGAGTCCTCACTGTCAGAGGGAGAACCTCCTGACACTAATAACATGGAGCCTAGTTGTGTGGACCCAGCAGGTCCTCAAAATAGGACAGTAGAACGTTCTAGTGGGACAAATGATGGTCATTGCATTCCTCCATCAGACACTGACAGCTGCCCCCCAGCTGAGGGAGTTACTGGTGTGGACAATGGGGACTCTCCAGATGAGACTGAAAGGCCATTTGCCCAAGCTGAGAAAACACTGGTTGAAATAATTAGCACTGATACCACTGCGCCAGGCACTACAAAGTTAGAGCAACAATTCACCAACAGCTCAGAACCAGTTGTGCAAGCTGTGGAAAATGCATTTCAAAGGGGAGATGTGGACTTGGCTGGGGGTGGGCACACCCTTCTCCATGAACCGAGCCCACCTGCCCAGGTTTTGTTGGTATCAGCTGAAACTGAAACCAGAATACCAGAAGTGCAGGACTCTCCAGTCTTTCTGTCAGATGATGAGGAGGATGTGGAGGCTCTGAATGTGGACAGCAAGAGTCTGGATTTCAGCTCAGCCCGGGAGCAGTGGGCAAGGCGGGACAGCTCCAGCTGTAAGCCGCCGACACCGGCTGGTTCCAGAATGTCTGTGAGCCAATTCACAGATTCACCTGAGGAGCTACTTACCACACCTGGTGCAGTACCTGCAGGTGTCCTGCAGGGGGAGAAAATGGCACACAAGCCACCTGGCCTCAAGGCAAAGCAGGAAGGGCAACAGCAGGTGTGTGAGGAGACTCCACCCATGGATACTGTTGCCAGGAAGTCTGCCAATCTGGGGGCAGAGAGACCTGGTGCTGGCTCTATTGTGCTGAAAGAGCCATTGACGGAGGCTGGAGCAGAGCGGGAGGGAGCGAGGGAGGTGGAGAGAGAAAGTGGACAAACAAGCAGGGACAGAAAGCAGAGAGCTGCTAGCGTTCACACGGGTAAGACGGAGGCAGAAGGACAAACAGGAGGCGAGGCCAACTATTCTTCAGAAAGAACACAAGGCGCAGCAGCAGCTAATGCCACAGCTCAACTGAATCCTGGCAGGATGGACGTGGATCCGTACGATGACAACCAGAGTGACAGTGGCGTCTCAGCAGATTTCTCCCCCAACAGCACGGGGGAGATCTCGACCGGCACCCCTGTCTCTGCCTCTCCAGAACCAGGCAAGCCCCCTCCCAATGAGACTCCGATCGAGAGGGAGATCCGACTGGCTGCTGAGAGGGAGCAGAGCTTGCGCCAGGCTCGTGGTCTGAGCTGCGCAGACAAGGCACAGGAGTTTGTGGACATCCCCATAAGGAGACCCATCCTCTCTCAGGCCCTGCCTTCCAAGTCCGGCAAAGACAAGGGCAAGGAGAGGCAGTTCGCTGGGAAGAAGATGCAGTACGAGATCAGTCAGGAGACACGGCGTGAACAGGACCTGGT
>CM059281.1:6263375-6320875 GCA_030347295.1 Setipinna tenuifilis
AGAAAGATTACAGTGAAACAGTAACATTAGGGCCAATTTGTGGGTTTTATGTCCTGAAGCAAGAAAAATGCCCTCAATTAAATATTCTGGTCACATGGTAAGGAAAGCTTTCTATTTTGGGGCAATATAAAGCTATTTAACTGTGAAACAATTGCAACAGAATTGTATTAACACTGCTAAGAATTTGTCAATTTGCTGATGACAAAAAAGAAAAATTAAGATGAAAGTAGTCCTACAAGCAAAAGTTCCAAAAAGACCCACAATGGTAAAAATGTACTCTGTGAGTACCTGTTTCAGTAACACAAGATAGCTAGTTTAATGAATAATTACCACATTTTGATAAAGGACAATTATTATGTGATACACCCGGAATTAGTATAAGATTACAATGTGCTCTGAAAATATTAAAATAATGAATCTGAGTGTGTGTGTGTGTCTGTGTCTCTGTCTCTGTTTGTATTTGTGTGTCTGTGTCTGTGTGTGACATCGCCTAGATGCTGCATGTTTAGGATACATGCCTTTGTTGTAGCAGCTGTGGTATGACTCATCTAGTATTCTCCTTTGTGTGTGTGTGAGAGAGAGAGAAAGAGAGAAAGAGATAGAGGGTGAGTTCAAGAGAGAGGCATAAAAAGGCAGAAGAGGAGTGGGTGGGGAAAGAACGGGGAAGAATGGGAGAGGAGGAAAGAAAAGGCAAGTTATGAGTATTTTGCATACATCCAATATCAGCTGTTCAAGAGAGCCCATAAAAATGGGTGTGGGGGAGCCAGAGGGGGAAGAGTCTGTTTTACATTTTTCCTGATTGCTTTGATGTGAGAAATGGCACTGCCTTTGGTGCGCTTTCTTCCCCCTAACAACAGCCTTAGTACCAGGCCCCCAAGCACGCAGGCACTGCAGCAAGCTCTGGAACCCTGATTGGGTCCAGCAGTCTCATGACCGCTGAGTGTGGTCCTATGGGATCGGTGAAAGTGCGTTATAATGTATATAGTTTATTGTTTGTTTAATATATTCAGTGTATTTATGGTTTATTCAATTTAAACAATGGACTGCTTTGATCTGAGATTTGCAACGGCCTTTGGTTGCTTTCGTTCCCTTAACAACAGCTTTAGCACCAAGTAACAAACTCTGGAACTCTGGCTGTGTTTAACAGTGACATGGCCACGGGGTGTGGTTCTCTGGGACTGGTAAAAGTGAGTTCTAACTACATAGCAAAAGTGTCAAAAGACCTGGACATTTGGGGCTGTAGGCTTAGATCGATCATATGATTTACAACTTTTTACTCAATACTTAAAACTCAATACATTTCCAGTTGCAATGCCAAGTTCATGGGTCCATTGTGAATGCAGAGAGTCGAATGTGTATGTGTGCCACAACCCCAAATGTAAGCCCTGAATATCTCTCAACATCCTAACAATGCCTCTGCTGTATATAGTTAGTTCAATATATTAATGGGCTATGGAATTTATGATGACAAGAAATATCCTGCATTATATAGATTTTGGTGTGCATTAAAAATAGAGTAATTAAGTGTTTCATCAGGAAGCTGGCAACAAAACAATAAAGCATGGAAGTAACTTTGTAGCTATATAAATATAGAGTGTGTCTGTTAATTTGGATGTCAAAAGATTAATACATACACATAAATCTACTTTGTATTAAAAGAGTGCATTTTTACTGCGACTTCATGAATTTTATTTTACACTGTTTTAATACACAGGTTCAAATACATTATTCTTCTCATTACAACTGCTCCATCATCACAGCTACATGTGCTAGACACTAGGTCTACCACCCTCCTGCTAATGGAACCAGTGATGTCATCTTTAATGCATGTTTACTTTCAGGGTCAGACAAATCAGAGGTTGTAAAATTACACATGGGAAAGTACATATCATGCCATCACAGAGTTCACCACACCTCAGCCAACCAACCCTGTGTCCATTGACTCACAAGTCAATCTCAAACAAATCCTCTCCTAAGGCACACAAATCAGCTGAAAGCAACGTGCTTGGGAATTATCAATGTAGGACCTATCTGTTTACATAAAATTCTCAAGTAATACTGTCTTAGGCTAAACTCAAACTGTAAATATACTCAAAAAATATGACCTCTAAAGTTGATTGCGCGATAAACAGCAACCAGAGTAAGGTCATATTAGCTGATGGAGGTAAGATGTGGTAAAAAGATTATTTACATAATTAGCAAACCTTGAATGACCTATTTTGTACAACACACGTTAATGAAAAACAAAACGATATCAAAATCTGGTTATATCCTACATGCTTTGTACACATTTAAGGTCAAGTTCCCTTTCACACAAACATATTCTAACCAGATAAAATTATTTAAAAATGTTAGTCAATTGACTATCAAATTATGGCACCTACTTTACTTTCATGAGAAACTATCAACACTTTTCACACCCTTGAAGTGTGCGTAGCCTCACCCAGCTCATTGACAGAAAGCATCAGTTGCACAGTGACCCCTACTGATACATCCAGGTCATGCTTTATTATCAGGGGCTGTGTTCAAAGCATATGTGGACTGGCTACTACCTTGATTTGTGTATCAAAAATAAATATATATGTGATATAAAAAAATAATATGTGATTCCCAACTAAAAGTGTTGCCTTTTGGCAATGGAAGGACACATGCAACGTACACCATAATGTGCCACAACAACAAGAAATATTCCAGGATTTACATGCATCTAAGTGCATTAGTTCAAGAAAAGGTATTAGTTAAATTAACATGTTTTCATGGTACCGACAGCAATAATTCTAAACAAAATAGTAATTATGGCATAGATGATTTTAGATATGTAATTTACAAAATAAACAGCAAATACTGTGACGAGGAAAGAGACTTCATTGGACTTAATACCAGTTTAGCTGAAGGATGGATTTGCAAATGTAGCAAGACTTTTTGGATCAGCATATTCAGCATTGCCTGGCCCAGTATCCTGTTGGTGAAAAGCAGACACATATTTATTGCAAATTTCACAAGAGCAAGCATCTAAGTTTTTTTTTTAATTTAAATAGAAAATCTGCCCAAACATCTGACATGCCAGGTGAATAGTGTTTGTTCAGCGTTGTGTGTGTCCTTGCTGGGTATTTACCTTTGTCCGTTGTAAGAAATTATGTTTGATAAACACTCCTGAGAGATTAAGCTCAAAAATACTGAGAGGATGGATTTTTTTTTTAAACAGTGCAGCTTGTTTTCAGCAGCTCATTTTATCATCCTCCTCTCAGGCCTTTTAGGACTGCGAAAGTAAAGCTCCCTCTGGTTTATACACAAAGACTTGACTCTTTATATTATACTATCACACAGTAAACAACTCGGCAAACAACATTACATTCAGTGGGCTCGTTAATGAAGCTAATGAAATCTAATTAGAGTCAGATGTAAGCAGGGTGAGGTAGCTTGAGGACAACAGCACAACACCAGCAGTGGGCAAAGTGCTAATGAAAGGCTTTTAATGGAGAGAGAGAGATACAGACGAGAGAGAGAGAGACAGATACAGAGAGAGAGAGATACAGAGAGAGAGAGAGACAGAGACAGAGACAGAGACAGACAGAGACAGAGACAGAGAAAAAGAAAGAGAGACAGAGAGAGACTGGGTAAAAAACAGGGCGGGCTAAGCTCTTCTATACTCCATTCTAGTCAAAAATATCCATTTGAGAACTTCAGTCTTCCAATTCACCCTAAACTCACAAGAATCATCCTTCACCCTTTCTATTTAAATAGATAAACTGAATAATGGTCATTTCCTTTTTTCTCCCAATAATAAAACATTGCTGATATCATGCCTCCGTTTAAAAATGACCAAAATAAGAAAAAATAACCAGAACTTCAAAATAAATGTTTGCGACATTTACAATACTTACCAGTAAAAAAAATAAATGGAAAAGGAGACAATTACAGTGGATGGTATTAAAGTATCATTCAAAGGAGGCCTGTCATTAAGAAAATTACAAGTGTAACCAAGTTTGTTAATACCAGAAGGCATTAAAAAAAAGTCACGTCCTGTTTGGTAAGTACAGTGAGTGAAGAGGGCCAGGATGTGTTATGCCTACAGGGCCCCTTTTGTAATATCCTTCCCCATTACGAGGAACAGAGATACGCTCAGCAAACCCCTGAGAAAATAAGCATCATCTCCTTATTATTACTACAGAGAGAAACGTGTTTCAACCCTCAGTGACCTGCTTTGAGAGACCTGTGTGCCTGGTGAAGGTGTTTTCCCCTATGGTTATTACGGTTCTTTTGAGGTAGGCCTAAATAAATCAATGGCCGTGTAAGCGCAACCTAGAAACGACTGTTGCTCGCAGCCACACTAAAATCATCGAATCTTTATGTGAAGCGAAATGAAGTTTTCTCTCAGCATGGGAAGAAAAAAAGCAAAAGCTCAGTGGGGAGCCATCTTTTTCACTGCCCGAACTCTCCAGTCAGCAGAGTCAGCAAGAAGCTGGGACTGGATTAGGGGCGTCTGGGGATAGACTTCACAGTGTGTGAGTTGAGCGCAGAGCTTGTTAAGACGGACTGTAACGATAGCTTCACTCTGTGGAGAATGATCTGAGATGATCCCTACTCTCTTATTCCCACTCTATACGATATACTACTGTAAGACAACTCTGCGCTTCTGAAATGCAGACCCCAGAGAGAGAGAGAGAGAGAGAAGACAGAGTGAGAAAGAGACAGAGGAGGGAAGGAGTCACCTTAAAGCAGCTACTCAGCCGTTGAACAGGAAGATCTTGATTGGTGTAAAAGAAATAACAAGAACAAGACATAAAAAGTCAGTTCATTCGAGGAAGGAATTTACAGTCTAGACAGCATTATTTCACTCATTTTAATTCTCTTATTTTAAGATGTTAAGTCAATAAATGACTCTAGGTATGTGCTTGACTGTATGCTTCACCCACCTACGATGTGGTCTCTCGCTCGCACTTGACTCCAAAATTTGTCGTCCTCCCTGGAAACAACAATGGAAAACAGAGTGTAGGTTTGTGTGCAGAAAATGTGTTGACAATGTGCAAAGAAACAACATGATGCAAAACAAGGTAACTCTTGTGATGCAAAATGCAGACCACTGAATTTTGTATAAACACACACTAGATATCTAAGTTATGAATGCACAACCAAGAGCAACCGGTAAACAGAGCATTTACTAGAATATTAGACCATCCTGTGCCTCACCTACCTTCTCTTCTTTTGCCTTGCCATCTCGGTCACTAAAAAAAATACAAATGCAGAAGTTAGTCCATAAACTGCTTTATTATAGACAGAGATTTCAAGCTCTACATGTTTGATCTGCAGTGTACCATGAAGGCTCTTTTAAATATAGTAGACAGACAGATAGACAGATAGAAAGATAGGTAGATTGTTACATATTGTATTGATCCTGAAGGAAATGCAGGCACCATGTAGCCAATAGAACAATACATTTAAATACTATAAACTACTATCAATATATCATATCAAAATATACAATAATAGTTAACACACACACACGCACACACACATGCACACACACGCACACACTCACACAATGCAAATAAATTTAAAATGATCAGTCAGATCAGACAGATTTTGGAAAAAACACCTTTTTGATCCTAGAAAGAGCAGATAGATTTGTACCTCTCCTGTGTACTACAACACCTAGTCCTATCACTGTGACTAGAAACAGCACAGTGGCAGATAAAGCTCCCAGGATCAGAGGCCAGTCTGTGGAGGGTTCTGGGGCTACAAGCAAACAGACAGACAAGACAAGACAGCACAGCAAAGTGTGAAACTACAACCACACAAATGTGTTATAAGTGTTAGTGGGTGTTTTTTTTATCTGTTTCATACAGCGGAAATCCCTCTGAAATGTGGAAGATTGAAAGAGTAGAAAAGAGAACAAGAATAGAGGGCAGAGGTTGTGGAGAGACAGTCATGTGGATATGAGACTTCTTGACATGTCAGACTGGAAGAAGCATTTATCCAGTTTCACAGTATGAAAGATTCTGAAGAAGAACTATTCAAAGTTTCCCCTACTTTCCCTGTTTTTTCAGTGGCTGCAAAACCAGTATAGTACAAGGCTAATCTGGCTAAGGCCAGATTTTCAAAAAAAAAAAATTTTTACAGAAAGAAGCTTTCACAGAAAGAATGACACTTGCCACAGTTATAGAACTACTATAAACACTGTTGGAAATTTACAGTGTGTTTCCAGACATTTAGTGCGGGAACAATTTCGGGACACACCTGTGTTTTGTGTGTTTTGGTCCTGTGAGACTGTGACACGTATGTCCTGACTGAGAGTGGAGTTGATCCTCTGGCCTGTGGACAGGGTCATCTGGTAGAGACAGGAGTACAGCTCGCTGTCCACAGGAGCCACACTGAAGTCGGGGTTACCAGAGGCAGACACCAGAGCACTGGGGCTGAGGAAGGCGTTCTCACCGCCGGTGTTTGCTGTTGTTGTGCCTCGCCTCAGCAGCATGAAGGCCTTGGGCTGGAGGCACAGAGGCACAGAGCAGTGGAAGGACAACCTCTGACCTTGCTGGACTTGTCTGCTGGAGGACGTCAGGGTGGGCGGGGGAAGAGGACTGGCCTCCTCTGTGAAAAGAGAGAGAAAAAGGGATACAGACAAAGAGAGGTTGAAAATGGAAATGTAATAGTGTGAAGAATACAGGTATACAGACCTTTTTTTCCTTCAGATAAAACTTCAACTTGCAATGTGCATGGCGTGTGCCATGTACACTTGATGAAAAATGATGAGGATTACATCATCTTTGTGGAGTTCTTGCATACACTGAGAATGTGGACCTGTATTACGGTATTACCCCCTTTTAGAGATATACTGCCTGAATTACCCCTTCAACACGTTTGGTCTGCATTTTTTGGTTGCCCTTCAGTCTGCAGTTGCTAAACGGAGGAAAGGTTCCTGATATCCTGTGTGTATGAAGAGTGTGTGTCACTATTTACTTTTTTGTTTTGCATTATGATGTACAGACACAGACTGAAGGTATACAGCCTCACTGATAGAATAGAGCAACAAAAAAGTTGCAAAAGTGCATGGTCATTATTTGCTTTGAGTACACATACACCCAACACAACATAGAGACTTGTTGCAGAAAGAGGCCTATTACCGTAATATGACTGCAAATATGTCTACACTGTTTACTCTTACTTACACTTATTAAATGTCCTGTTTCATGAGGAGGTTTGCTTTGAAATGTGTTTTTGTATTTGACAGCAAAGGAAAGTGTTTTGACTCAACTCGACTTGATTCATTTAGTGTAAATGCTCATTTTTATTCACCTAAAATTGACATTGTACTGTACTGTAGTTCTGGTAGGGTAGATGAATGTCAGAGGAAGCTGAAAGAGTAAGCAGGCATGGGTGACTGGCATGTGAGTATTACATAGGAACTGTGCTTTCTGATAAACATCTTTCAAACTCTATGTGTAACCTTACATCAAAGCATGTGCATGTGCTTGTGCTTGTGCTTGTGCGTGCCTGCGTGTGTGTGTATGTGTGCGTGTGTGTGTGTGTGTGTGTATGCGCGTGTGCATGTGAGTGTGTGTGTGTGAGAGTATGTGCACAAGTGTTGGATAGGACATAACACTGCTGACAACATCACATGGCCCCCACAACATAACTGACAGCCCCTGTAGTTTGGAGAGAGCCCAACCGTGAGACAGGATTAAAGAAGCTGCAGTGTGGTTAGCAAAGGAAGGGTGTGACACAATCTCAGTCGTATGACGGTTGACAGGTCTTCAGTGTGACACATTAGACAATAGTGATGTTTTTTAGTTGGATGTCTTCAGTTGTTAGCTGTGTTTTGAGTGTTAGTTCACATTCTGTTTCACCTTATATGAAACAGCAATTTAGTGCACAACTGACAAAAAGTATAGATTAGTGGGATTTAGGGTTGGACATGGGTAAAGGCCTAAAGATTAAGATCAAACATAAGTCTAGGTTAGAGTCTTATAAAGGTCTTGGCCAGCCAGTCTTGTCAACATTGCTTTTCCACAAACCATTATTGCACAGCACCTGTCAACAGGGTGCCACTAGAAATTTTGTTCCCTATGAAGGAATACAATGTTGGGCTCTTTTATTATGAATAATAATAGTAGTATCCTCAAAAGGCAGCCCGTTACTGCTGGGCTTTTATAATCATCCTATTCCACCCCCTCATTATCCCATCTGTGCCTCTGCTTGTCAAAGTTGGAAAAAAAAAAGACTTACCATCGAGTTTGGCATAAACGTAAGTGCTGAATGCACTCGGCATGTTTTGTGCATCCACGTAGAGACAGCAGAAAGGTTTTTCTCTGGTCACATCTTGGCGAGCCACTGTGAAAATGGCGGCACATTCCTCAGTGCGGTGCTCTACGGCGTCGCACAGTGTTTTGTTGCCCCAGAGCTCAAAGTGCAGGCCCCGATGGCCCTCTGGGGCTTTGCACAGGAACAGGATCCGGTCCCCCACTGACCGAAGCTGGACAAGAGAGGGGACTAAAGGAGGAGAGCGAGGATGACGAGGAGACGCCTGTGTGTGGACAGAGTTGTTGCTATCAGATCCCAGTGCTACACCTACAAGGGTAAACAAACAGATGGATTAGTGGGGGTGTAGGTTTGGTCTTAACATTAGCGGGGACACAATAATGACTAATAGACAGCAATAACTAATTAAATGCTGCCCATGAGACCTTTTGTTCAGCCTCTCACCATTACACTCAGTGTGGAGAACTGAAAGTTCTCTGTATGTATAGAACAGATGAAATGTGTGAAGAACGGAAAGTCATGCCATGCTATTTTTGATCAGGGTATTTCTATGTGAGAATAACGATACCAACACTAGTATTTTACCTTAAATAATTACTAATGTTACAATCATAATATTCACAACAATACAGCAGGAAGCCAAGAACAATAGACAAACCGTTTAAACTGCTCTAAGCCTCTAATCCTTAAGATTTAGTCAAGTCACGTCAAGTCAAATGTATAGCACATTTAATCCCAAAAGTATAATACAAAGTGCTCTTCAAAACAAATAATAAAACAATTGTAAAAATAACAATGATTAAACAATTGAAAGGGGAAAAAAGAAACTTACCTAATAAGTGGGGGCAGCTAATAAGCAGTAGTGTGGGGAATATGTAGTAAGATACCATCTTTCACCTGAGAGCCAACAGTGATGGGAGCTTCTAGCAGTTCTGACCCTCCATATGTAGAGGCAGAGAGAAGCCAGTCATGAGCGCAGAGGAAAGAGAGAACATGTGAGAGCGATGCAGCAAAGACAATATAAATCAGCAGGAGGAAGCTGGCCAGATGAGGAAATGCTACATCCTCTGTGCAGCACTGAAGGAGGTGCTTTCTTAAGGCTCTTTTTTTTTTCTTTCTTTCTTTCATCCTCTTACTTAAAAGACACAGGAAGTGAGTTCACGGTTCCCATTTGTGACGAGGAGGCCAAAACATGACCCCTCAGACATGGGGGCCTTTTGAATTTACCTGGCATGATGTTATAATATTCAGTTCAGTCGACTGTATGTTTGCATCTGTTCAGATCCATTATTGATCCATCTGGGCCAGTCCCAGAGGACATCGCCATCTGCCATCTGCAGTTGATACAGGAAGAACACCTGTTCAGAGTACACATCTGGGAAAACAATAAATTACTGGACATTATTGTTTCGGACTCTAGATGATATGGACATAACATACTTCATTATGTATTAGAATATAAATCCAGGGCTCTGAAATTGAAATTGAAATTGTTAAAAACACAAATAGCATTGGGCCCTAGATCTGGCATCTCCAACACAATCCGATGGTGGTCAAATAGTTCATTAAGGTTGTTTGTTATATTTCCATGCTTCCCTCACAATTGTACCTGAAATCCAGGGACTTTGTTCATTCTTCTCTTGGATTGCCATGAAGTGAAGGCCTCACGTCTCAAACACAGAGAGGTGACGAGGCCTTTGTGTTTCCTGCTACTGCTCCAATGCTGTGGAACTAGATATCCACAGATATCTATCAAATGTGCCCCCTTCTATTTCTGCCTTAAAGTCTGAGCTTAAAACCCTCTTTTATTCACAGGCCTTCCCAGGCCCCTAATTTTCCCATCTCAAGTTTCAGTTAGCAACTGTATGTGCCCTTTGCTACACTTTCCTTCATTGTTGCTGTTAATGTCCATTTGTAGGTTGCCTTATGGTGTTCATTTGTCTTTGATACTTTGTTTCTATGTTTGTTATTATTATTATTATTATTATTATTATTATTATTATTATTATTATTATTAGTAGTAGTAGTAGTAGTAGTAGTAGTAGTAGTAGTACTTACATTTTGTACAGCACTGTGGTTAGGATTAAATGTGCTTTTTAAATAAAATTAACTTACTTACTTTGCACGCTTTATGTTGGATTACATAAGAAAGGCTTAATCTTCCTTATTAAAACACACTATACAAACAGTCTCTACAGGTTGCTTATGACCAATTTACCATACAGTTGTGTACCGCCACCTAGTGACAAAAAGGCGAATTGCTTTGGTTGTTTTTTAAAGTAGCAGGAACTACTAATTCACAAAACAAATATATATATAAAAAATAGAAGGATTTCCATGCAGGTTAATATAATTGTAAACCTGTGTGGAATTCAAGTTACCAGTAAATCTCTTTGTTGCATGAATTTAACACACAGTACGTGCGGGATTTTTAAAATGTGGTAAAATATCACAGCACAGTTCTTGGTATATACATAGATGGTGAATAGATTAACATATTTAACACACTGTGAGACTGGAATATAGTGCCTTTTTCCATGTGTATATATTACATGAAGGTATTGAAAATACTTTTTTAAACGTTCACTTGACTGTGTGAATACAGTTGGCCTACAACTTTCTCTCTACTGCAATATCAACACATGCCACACCTCTCTAGTGGGAGCAGTGTTTAATTATCTGTTACTATTTATACATCATAAAGCAGCAGTCTGTAAGTTTAAAGACACCATGTTTGATTGAACACATTTTTAAGACCCTTTGTGTGAAAAGGTATACTGAGGGAAAGACACAAGAAGAAAAAATGGCAATCAGTGTTCTATAAATAATCAATTACACACTTTATTTCAATTTCTTCTCTTTCATTGGTTCCTTATTACATTTTCTTTCCCATGTACTGTTTGTCGGGTACCTTTAAATTTCTTTGATGTTACTTGTAGCCTGTTCTTGTAAACTAAAAGCTGCATCTGAGCTGAAATGCATGAGTTTAAAGAGCAAGGAAACACTGTCTGTGAAACTGAATGATATGGTCCTAAAACCACCTAAGACTAAGTGCTGAATACCACGAAACAAAGCCCGCTTACAAATAGTCTCCTAACCACTAACGACAACAGTGAGCGCCTGCTCCTGCCCCCCTGTCTGCTTTCTGCGGTGTTGGTGGGGCAGGAGCAGCTGAGAGAGTCTTTATCTCAGATGAGACGAGTCATCAGGCCGCGTCAGGAGCCAGGTCTCCATTATCTGCCCCCGGACACACACCGCTCTCGTCAGCCTTACTACACCGATAAACACCAGCCAGGCCATAATCACCCGCCGCGCACAGGTCTTCTCAGAAGCGCATGACCCCTTAGACACACACACACACACACACACACACACACACACACACACACACACACACACACCGGGTTACAGTGAGTGTGTGTCTGTGTGTCTCTCTCGCTCTCTCCATCTCTCTCTCTGTCTCTCTCTTTCTCACACACACACACAGTTTGAGAGTCACTGTTTGTAAGTGTATTTTATTTGTTTCCCAGTGTCCAGTGTCTGTGAAAGAGTAGCTGTGTATACATTCAGTACATTTAAACAATGTAGTATTTACACGGATTATCAACTTACACTTTGTATATCTACCACAGAACCATGACAGAAACAGGAGACATGAAGACACTGGAAACATGAAACAGGAAACTGGAAACACTAATACTATTTCAGCAACCAAACACTATCAGTCATGAACATCCTCATTCATACTTATTTCTTCAAGCTTCACTGGAGATAATCACACAACTGCTGTTTGCTATTTTACTGACTTCAACCTGACTTCAGGCTACTACTGCTTGTTTTTTTGCAGTTATGGGCTCCAACCAGCTAAAAATGTGCAGATATGGCTGCCTATGCCTCACTAAAGCCATGGGAGGTGTAAAACATCGACAGAATTGGAGAAAGACATCATTAGGGTAAATAACACAGCAGGGAATGGTCCTTTCCATTCGAGATAAACAGTCAATGGTTAATTTGAAATGTTTTAAACTGTAAGGTTTTTAAGGTAAGCTGTTGGTCATACTTAGTCGACTTAGTGTTTAATTTCAGTCCTTGTACAACTAGAGTGTTCGTGCAGTCTTTGTGAAAGTAAAAGATACAAGGAAATTTAATTAGAGAAATATTTAAATATATATATTTGCCTTTGCAAAGTTGGATTTTTCGAGAAATAAAGTGGCATTTTGTCCAATATGGCAGGCGAGTCTTATTAGTCTGACAGACTGACAAACTAAACAGGAACTTGGTTCTTACTACTGACCTGCTGGGTTACTGCTCACAAATATGGACAACAGGCAAAAAATGATATAAGCACACACACACACACACGCACACACACACGCACACACACATAATTTCATAAAACTTACATTTGAAACCACGCCCCATGCCACAAAACTGGCTGACAGAGCAGGCGTCTGTGGGGGTCTATCTTACGAGAGGGACAGAGAGGTGCAGAGACAGGTTGACAAAGAGAGGGAAAAGAAAAAAGTAACTGTATTTAACTGTAGATAAATGCATAACTGTAAAACTAAGTTCGGGACAATCAGGACATAATTGTTCAAATTACCAACACTGATTTGTGATTTTACATTTGTAATTGGAATTCAAAAAAGTTGTCTTGCTAACAAAATACCCGTTATTTTTACGGAGGCCCTAAACGGATGGCTGCAACTCAAGCTGTACTGCCCTCATTCAGTTCATTCACAAACTTCCCTAACTCCAGTCAAGACATGAAGGTACGTCCTCCTTTTTTCTGGTCTGTGTCAATTTTCCTTTCTGGACTTGGAATATTGAATACTGAATACTGTCAGTTGGCCTCTGATGGAGTTTACTTTCCTGCATTTAACACACTTCTATGCACTGCAATCAAAGGATACATAAGACATCAGACATAATTTATGTATTAAAACAATATTTAAATAAATATTAAAACATTTTAAATTGTAACCATTCTAGTCTGAATTCTATTTAAGCTTCCCTCTCACACTGTAGCTGGAGTTTTGACCAGTGATAAGGCAGGCCTTTATCAGCTCTTGATCAAACTTTATGGCGATATTTTGTCAACAAAACTAAAGCGCCCAAAGAGATATATATATAAAGAAATGTAATATCTTTTCAATAGTGTTACATGATTATGCTTATTTGTATTTGAAAGTATGACCATGTTAGAAAAAAAACTCAAGGTGTTAAGCGACATAAGACGCTATTTTTTAATATACCCATTAATTAACATGCACTTTTACTCTTTAAACTATGTGGCACTGGTACTAGGTGTGGAGGTTTGAGGATGGCTCACTGAACTTTGATTCCCAGGACAGGAAGTCCATACTGGACTACCACAGCACCGAGTCCCTGGAGCTGCCGCCCATCCTCAGGGACGCCCAGTTAGAGGACGAGCAGGGTGCAACCTGGGATATGGAGTTTTTACTGTCTGGCTGGGGCAATGCTTCCCCCAGTCAGGATGCCAGTCAGGACTGCAACTCTCACAGGCCTGTGACTCAGGAGCAGGCCAGGCTGTTCCAGGGCCACAGCCTTCAGGAGCAAAGGAGGCCACAGGAGCAAAGTGGCCTGTTGGAGCAGGGTGGGCAGTCGGAGAGGGGTGGGCTGTCAGAGCACCCAGGACTAAATAACAGGCACTACGCCAGCAACGGCAGCCTAATGGCCGAGCTGCTGTCCCCCGAGGAGCCTGTGAGCTGCTCCATACCTGAGCTGTATAACGGAGGCTACGCAGGGGAGCAGCAGGGGGGGAAACAGTACATCCTCCATCCCTCCGGCACGGAGCTGCTTGGCTTCCCACTGACACACAACACGGCACAGGACGGCCCCAGTGTGCAGCAGGGAACTGTCTCAGGCCTCAGCAAAGTCAAGTCCTGGGAGTACGGCCACTATTTCCCTCAACTTTCAACACCTCTCATGGCATTCTCCGATTCCAGGTTCCTGCCGGTGACAGCTATGGATGTGGAAGCGGCAGCACCCGTCGCTCACTCCCAGCGCCCCCCGCCGTACACTAACATCCCAAACTACCACCATCACGCCAAGCTGTACGCTCACCCAGTGGGCGGCCCAGGCGGGTTTGTCCACAGGCCGACAGCAGTGGGGGTCTACAGCCCGGCGCCCAGCTTGCTCCCTGACTCCACGGTTCCCTCTGCTGGCTCAGAGGGGAAGCGCGGGCGGAAGGGGGTGGCGAAGAAGAGAGCGGCGATGCACAGTTGCGAGTACCCAGGCTGCACCAAGACCTACACCAAGAGCTCGCACCTCAAAGCGCACCTGCGCACCCACACAGGTAAGGGAAACATGTATTCCACTGTCTACTCATGATTCAGGATTGCCGCAGCTGTATTGACTGTCATTCTTTTGCAGTGGTTTTATTATGTTTTATTTATTTACTTTTAAAAAAACCTTAACATTATTCCCCTTTTTTAGATAACTACCTTTCACCTGTTATTTGCCTATGTTTGTCTGTTTATTTGCTTGTTTTTGCTGTTGCAATTGCTGTACAATTTAGTACAACATATTTGTTCCAGCCATTCACAAAATGAGCTGATTCTACTTCTCTAGCACGGTTTTTGAGACTGATAGACAAGTTAATTATGAAATTCTAATATGTGGTATTGGATTTTAGCCTCTGAATCCTGGTTATCCATCACTTGCCTTTCTGAGCGCATAAAATAAGTGCTTGCGCTGGTTTCCTATTGTCAACATCTAGGAATGAGGATGGAATAGCCAAACTGAATTTTATGACTTGAAAGCCACATTGTGTAATTTTTAACTTGCTAATTAATGAAAATAGATTTTATTCCATTCATAAGTATGTGCTCATTAATAAGTTATTACCTCCACCATCAAACTGAAGTGCTCTTGTAAACTTGAATGTGAACTTGAATTTGTAATAGCATTGGTGAGCTCAATTTGACATCATAGGCACCCACAGGGGCCAACACAAAAAAAAATACATGTTAGCGTTTCTCATTTTGATGCACAACCTCACCATTAAATAGAAGAAAATCCTACACATGATAGCTTTAATGTCATGAAAATGACCATGAAATTAATATAGAGTTTTACCACAATTAATGTGTTTTACCCTTGTCCACTAATAACTGACAGGTGAAAAACCGTATCACTGCTCGTGGGAAGGCTGTGGATGGAAGTTTGCCCGTTCAGATGAGTTGACCCGACACTTCCGCAAACACACGGGTCAGAAGCCTTACGAGTGCATGCTGTGCCAGAGAGCCTTCTCACGCTCAGACCACCTGGCCCTTCACATGAAGAGACATATATGAGGTCAAACAGCATGAACACACATGTATAAGCACAAATACATACACACACATGCACACACGCATACATGTGCACACATGAGCACACACATAAATACACACATGTGCGTGCACTCACACACAAACCCACAAATAAACATACACACACAAAAACATCCACGGTACATACACAAACACACACACATGTACACACATGTGCGCAAGCACCCACACACATGCAAACAGAGAGAGAGAAAGAGAGAGAGAGAGTTCAATTATCTCTCTGTATGAAACACATCAATGTAGCAATTTTTGAATGTGCCATAAAGCATTTTAACCATTTATAGAACCTAAACCATAAAGCCATACTTTTAATTGTGGGTGCACAAGCTCAGTATAACATGTAAATGCACACAGACACAGACACACACAGACATCCACGCACGCACACACACACACCACACTCACACACACACACACACACACACACACACACACACACACACAGTTCAAATAAGTCTCTAAATAACACATATCAATGTAGCAAATGTTTGAATGTGCAGCAGATGAACTATGATATGGTTATATTTCATCTATGACTGACCAATAGCGTGAAGCAAACGGTAGGCAGGCTATACCTATACTTTGGTCAAATACACTGAGCATTTTTATCACCAAGGGACCTGAGGAGAATTTGACCTGAGGAGCTACATGCTGAGACACACAGTTTATTAGACTCTTTTTTACAGGCAAAGTCAAAATGATGTAAAGCTTTTAGGCTGATTTGTCCTGCAAAGTGTTTAGGCATAAAAAGGTGGCTTTAACTGTGTGGCAGACACTACATGAGCCCTTTACCTGAGTTTTAACTGTGAATGTTGGTCATGAGTGGAACAAAAATCAGGGCAGCTGTTTGTTCAACTCTGGCTTTTATTATTTTTAGATGTGACGTTTTAACAGAAATAATAAATATAAAGGTCTATGTCCATTTCTTCTATTTTTACCTTACTTATTAGTTATTTAAATGAAATAATTACTTACATTTCTATTAGTTTATACAGCTTATAAGGTGTCTCTCAGATACCTTTAAAAATGTTTTGTGCAGTTGTACAACACAGAGGTGTCTTCAACTCCTGCCATTACACCAGTATTCTCAGATTCTCTATTCCGTATTTATTGTTTTTTTCACAAGGACTATTCTATGAACTTTTTACTTATTACTAAGTTGTATCTTTTAAACTGTCCTTATTTATTAATTGCTATCAATAGGATTATACTACAGTACTTCTTTTGTTATAGCTTTGTATGTATTTTATAAAACATCCTTTGTATGTTTTCTATCATTTTCCAAATAAATAAAGGACTGAAGGTTGAGATTTGCAGTGGTGTTGATTGGCCAGTAGATGGCGACATGACAATGAGTTGATGAGCAATGCCCTCCTTCTCTGTGGTCCATTTATCAAAGCAACTAACTGCAGTAGGCAGTTTCAGTGTGGGGGAAGGGGCGCGTTACGCAACCGGACGGACAGTGATTATCCACATTATATCACATGATAGGACACATTAGAAAATGGGCTTGTTTTTCCTGGCACACTGTTTTGTTATTTACATCTACACTAAGCCTATTTACTAACAGTATAAAACCTTTTTCTGAGAGAAAAGAGTAGGTACTGTAATACATCCCTGTGAATATAATGTTGGGTCTTTGTTTTTGTGGAGATCCTGGTTTCAAAAAAAATAAAAACACATATTTGATTCAAGAATTTTCTGAACTAACTGATCCTAAGCCAACAAATCATCAGCATTATTACGATCAGGTGGTTCAGAAAATGAGTGGAATTATCAGTGAAAAGTCAAGAGTTTTGAGCTATCTGAAGCCGTGATCTTCACTTTTACTACAAGTTAAACCTACTACAAGTTTTACCAGCCTACGATTGCATCCATGACTACATAATAGCACGCAATCACTAATTCTAACTATTATAACGCTTTATAAAAGCATTATGACCCTCTACAAATGTGTTTATAGAGTGTTATAAATATAAGCTTAATCGAAAGTACTACCAGCCCAACTAATCTAAGTTTTATCTAAAAGATTCATGCAGCACATTGCATGTTATTCCCCCGTTCGCCTTCATCAGGTCAGTTTGTCCTTGAGCTGGAGACATGCGGCAGTGTGGGCTATAAAGGAGAGCAGCTCGCTAAAGCTAAACTGACTCACAGGTGGCCCTCCATGGTGTCACAAACCAGTTTGCTCTCGGAAGAATAACAAACAAGCCGTCTGCGTTTTTCCCAGAAGTGACTGTTCCCCTGTATCCGGAATAAAGACAGCGCTATGTCTACGTGCGGTTTTGGAAAAGTGTCCCCCCTCCCCCGATGGGTCTATTTGTTTTTTGTCCACTGAAAAACTCGGTCCCCTCACTGCACTTTAATTGGCTTTTTTCAGAAGAGCATAATTCAACAAATAAGGTTTCTCGTGATTTTCTATGTTTGTCTACGTCCAACGTCAAATGTTCCAGAACTCAGACCTAAAATTAATCAGGGGACAGTATTATTCATTCATGCTTTGAATCAACCCATCTCTAATTTTAATCTTTCAGTATTGTGTGTCCACTTGTGTCTCTCCGCATCTGTCTGTTTTTAATGTCTGTGCTTAGTAACCTGGCCTGTCTGTGTTTGACTTAAATGCTGAGCTGAAAATACGCAAGGCCACTCGTCAGAACAGAAGCAGTGTGGCTGTGGCCCTTTGGCCACTGTCTGCTCTGCTGGAGATGTAAAATAGCTCACTGTCTCTCATTGTGTGACTCACACTCAGACATCATGTCTTTTGTGCACAGCCAAAAGTGTGTGTGTGTGTGTGTGTGTGTGTGTGTGTGTGTGTGTGTGTGTGTGTGTGTGTGTGTGTGTGTGTGTGTGTGTGTGTGTGTGTGTGCATGCGTGCGTGTGTGTGTGTGTGTGCATGTGCCTGCGGGCATTTGTGTACAGATATTTGTGTTTATGTTAATAGACAGGTTTCCATCCGCACACTTGACCCAGGCATCCATCCACACACTTGACCCAATGACAGAAGTCTACCCATTGTTTCATCTTTTTGTGTCCCACACCACACCTCAAATCCTGTCCCAAATCTTCATATGTGTGGCTCTGAGTGTTCCTCGACAGATCTAGTTCCTGTCATAATAATCCAAATTCTGATTGAACATCCCATGAGGCGGAGCCAGTTCAATTTCGATTCACACCCATGAATTAAAATGGAGATCAATTCTAAAATTCAGCAGAGCCTATGACTATGTCTCTCACTCCACACTCTAATCCCATCCCAAGTCTCTAGAGTAGCCTGGCTGCCGCACCAAGCCCGCACCAAGCTGGTCTGGCAAACCTCTTATAGACAGGACGTTTCTTAGAGACGGGATCAACAGGTGTCTTTCAAATGCCTCTGTGTACTACTAGACAGCGCTACAAGCAGTCAGACCACTGATTCCGATGATGTTCGCGTAGCGTTTGTTTTTCATTGGTGCCCGACTTCTCGGGCAAAGGAACAGTCGAGAATAAGCAGGTTGGCCAGACTGTATGGTCAGTGGCAGTATGGGCATGCCCATGCTAGGATCTGAGTGCTCCTCCACTGATCCACATCTTGGGCCTCCTTCTAGCCTGCAGCCTCAAATTGCAGCAGAGGCCAGGGCCTCAGATAACACTGCTCTGGCCTACCCTCTGGTTAGGTCTTCTCTTCATATACAGAGTGATTCTTTTTAACATCTACTTACATGACACTTACCAGACTTACTATTAGCTAAAGCGACTTACAATAGAGGATATGAATCAAGCTAGAGATATGCAGGGAACAGCAGAGTACACTCTAAAAAATAATGGTTCTTCAGAGCGATGCCATAGAAGAACCTTTTTCAGTGCTTTAAAGAAGTGTCGAGGCAACAGTTCTTTAAAGAACCATTTGACGCCGATATGTCATAACATAGCTCACTATGACCTGAGGCTCTGAAGAACTGTTTCCAATGTAAAGTACCTTTCACATACATGCTAAAAATAAAGAAGGTGCCTAAATAGTTCTTTAACCATATCTGGATGGTTCCATGGAGAGTGAAGGTTCTTCTATGGCATTGATGAACTGGTACTGGCCCCATTATTTTTAAGAGTGTAAGCACTCTGTTATCACTGTCTGTCTCTGTCATCACTGTCATCTTCTGCTTTGGCACACTGCAGTCCCTACACACAGAGGTGGAGCTAGCCATTAGGTAACACAGGCAACTTCTTAGGGGCACTAAATGAACAAAGACACAACCAATGTCACTAACCGGTCTCTCACAGTCTTAGACAGGGTGATTTACTGTACACTGCTGATAAGTAATCTTTTCCCCCATTCTTTTTCATACCTAATGATAAAGTTAAGATTAAACCATGAAACCAGACTATCGTGATAGTTAGTGAGGTAACGTAACAGTAAAGTGTAGCATATTTAAGCGTCTCAGTAAGGTCAGCTATACTGTTAGTATTGTCAGTACAGGATACAGGAAGCCCCCTCTTTAGGGCTGGTGACAACATATACCAAAAATAAACTCACAGCGTTTGCTGTTGAGAAAGACCTGCTTCATGGCCAAAGCTCAACTTAGTGATTTCCCTTCTGTTGCATCTGCCAGATATTGTAGTGTGTGTGTGTGTGTGTGTGTGTGTGTGTGTGTGTGTGTGTGTGTGAGAGAGAGAGAGAGAGAGAGAGAGAGAGAGAGAGAGAGAGAGTATGTGTTTGTTTGTTTGTTTGTTTGTGTCTGTTTGGCTGTGTGTGTTTGTACTTGCTGTTTCTGTGTATGTGTGTATGTGTGTGTGTGCCTGCGTATGTGTCTGTGTGCATGTGCTTGTGCATGTGTGTCAGCCAGGGCCACACTGCTGTCACAAGCGCAGCATAAGGTCAAAGCCAAAGAGGCTCCTGGAACTGTGCCAGAACCCGCAAAGTCCATCACTAATCCCAATGGCACGGCATCAACAGCTGCTGTCACGCGGGGTCACTTGCAGCACAGACAAACATGCTTATTATACATCTCTTGTGCCAAACTGAGAGAGAGAAGCATGTCTGTCAATCAGCCCCCACATCACTAGGCATTCATGCGAGCTAAAGTTTAAAGAGTTGATGAACAGCTGAAGAGCTGATGACTGCCATAACAACACTGCTAAGAATGATTATGCTTCATCCAGAGCTTTTTTGATGGCATTACCAGTTCAAGTGCAGTATATCATCCAGGTTTACATCACTTAGACTTGCCACTGGGCACTGTTCAAGAACTTAATGTAGTGTTTTATGTCTGTCGTCTTTGTCTATGCCTGTTTTTAAAGGCATCTTCTTTACGGTAATTAATTTGTACGTTTTTTTGTGAAGTGTGCTTGGATTTTATGAAAGCACTTTTTAAAATAAAATGTAATATTATTACTGTTGTTATTAGAAATATGTAAGGCCTATCGTTGCCTTATATCTTGCAGTGGAGTGCTGTTTTGGTCCTTCCTCTGACACCAGGGAGGAGAGGACAGAGGCAGAGAGGGTGTTTGAGGTGACACGAGGACAGTGGTTGTTTGTCATGTTTGCCAAGTGAACTCCTCTCTCTCACTCACACACATGAAACACTCTAGCGCGTATGCATGCCTAAAAATAAAGACACACACACACACACACACACACACACACACACACACACACACACACACACAAACACACACACACACACACACACACACACACACACACACACAGTTCAAAACTATTACATGCTGGCCATGACCAGTGAATAAGAATGAATAGCTCAGTTGTTCCACAGTAAATTTTCATAATCTGGATTATATCATTCAAATAAGCCCCTGCTTGCCAGAGCCTAGATTCACTTTCACAGGCTGAAAAAAATATACAAACAGAAAGATTTATATTAAAAAACATATTAAAGCACAAAGATGAGAGCACAGATGAAACTACATCAAAGTCTGTAACACTGTGTTTGTAAGTATATTCACTGTTGCATATGAATTGAAAAGACTTTTGATGCCATGTCCCCTGTTTCTAGGTAAACATCTTAGCCCTGGTAAAATATCATGATCAAGTCTGAACCATATGTATTCAATGATAACAGCATAAGATAGCGTTTTTGCCAAGAAATCACATTAGTATAAAAAAAACCCTTTCTCTAGCTGCTGAAAGTTCGCCTTAGCAACCCCAATTCTTGGACGGTCTAGAACTAAGCTGTGTAATGCCCATTTGATCACTATTTGGCTTTAGCATTTCCTGAATGCAATACAAGGATTAATAGTGTTACAATCTTGAAGCATTAGGCTAAACTTTTAAACTTTGTAGCTGATATTATTATTTTAAGTTACACACAAACAGGCTTTGGACAAGCTACTGCACAATAACTGTTGTAAGGGCAGTTTTAGCTGCTACTGATTATCAAACATCACACACTGCAGTTTTCATTAACTTATCTAAAGTGATTGACACTGTTGGTCAATTACTGCAGAAACTACAATCTATACACTTAAATGATGAATTTGCATTGAATTAGATTTTTAATTATTGAAAATTTCATTCGGCATCTCTACTGGCATCTCTACAAGTAAAGATCAATCTTAAGACCTACATATTTTTACATCAACATAATGAGAATATTGTGGAAATGTTCATTTATTTTATTAAGTGAACTCAGAAAGTAAAAACTCCTATATTGATTTACTTTTAACACACAAGGTAAAATATTTAAAGCCTTTGTTTGTTTTAATGTTAATGATTACAGCTTTCCACCTATCACCTATGTATCATTTTTTTTCATGGTGTGTCCACATCATCTAACTAACAGGTGGTGGTGTGCTCACCTGTGCTTGCTTCTGTGGGCGTGCTTACCTGGAACTGAGGTGCACCTTGGCACACTTTGCTGCCATAAGGGTCGATAAACTGGTTATGCTGTCAACTGTCCAGAACAAAACTTGTCTAAAGACAACAACCCATCCTTCATTGCTGTGTTAAGGGTTAGAGTCACATAGAGTACAGTACATCCCTGTGCAAACACAAAGATAAGACCCTTTCTTGATCCTAGAGGAAGTTGAACACATAGAAGTTTTATAACAGGGACAGGACACCTGTTAGGAAGTATGAATGTCAGCATAACAGATGGTTTTCTCGTAGTTGGAGGATTTTTAAGGTACTTTTAACCCATTGGAATATTGTGTCCTGAGGGAGGCCCATGTGTCTAAATCAACAGGGTCACGTTTGACCCTTACTAGATGTTCTCTAAACATTTCTCGTCAATACAATGGATTCCCAATTAATAACTACTGTTAAGATGTTAAGATGTTTACAGATTTTCATCGACTGATTTAGGCAGATACTTCAAGAATGAATTGCCTCAGGAGTGACAAGACTAGAGGGAGGAACTGTGTACAGCGTAAAGCTCGGAGGAATGTTTTCAATGTCACACAAGCCAAAATGGCTGAGTACATGTAAACAATGTACATTTAACCCTAACCCAAAACACTCAGTTATTCCCACCATTCTGGACCATTCTACAACATCAAATCTTACTTTAGCAGACAAGAAGGGTGCATATAATGCTTCACTACTTTTGCACTAGATGTTAACTACATGCCTCAGTCACCTGTTTACACGTGTATTTTTGGTATTTACAAGACAATGTTTGCAAACCATTGCTGTCTTGCTGATTCTTCTAGAAATGTATCTTTCCAGAGTACAGTGCTGTGAAGGAGTTTTTCTTTGTACCAATATGTTTGCTCAAACGCCCTGTATCAACTGTATCATGCCTTACAACTTTTCCCTCTCCCCCTCCAGTATGGCAGCGAAGTGAGTTGGTTGCTTGGCAACACTTTGTTGTAAGATGATGGTGGCGAGGCCTGTTGTTTATCTGGCTGAGTGACCCAGATCAGACCCAGAGAGTGCAAGCGAGGCCAACAGTAAGAGCCTCAAAGGAAGAGCAAACAGCGTCTCCTGGACACAAACAAGGCAAAGGGAGAGAGACCAGCCTACACCACAGTGCTGCATACATAGGTACAGGGTGTTCCTAATAAAATGACATCACTTGAGATGTGAATACCTATGTAATTACAGGCTTCATGTTGAATGATAAAAGATTTATGTGTAAACATTCTAACTAGATAGCCAGAGGGATGTAGAAGTTATACACAATTTCACAAGGCTATTGCTATCTTGGTTAGTTTTAGCTTTAACACAGTTTGTTAAAATATTTAACATTTGTGAAGCTTTGTGAAATCTGTTATAAATTCTACATTGCTCTGGTTATTTTGTTAGGATTTTGGTAAATAAAAGTACTTACTGAAGTCTGAAGGCTTATTGAAGCCTATACTGTAATTACTTGCATATTCATATTTTAAATTACCCTGTATATCAGTATGCATTGCATGTGATGTAGTCATGTTCTTAAGTCAGCTACACATAACACTGCTTCCAAAGTAGTGTTTCCAAAGTAATACATTTATGTTAAAGTAAATATTTGTACCCTACTGGTCTTTGATTAACCACTGCTGACTATATGCCAAGAAAATGTCAATGAAGCTGGTCTTTAGACTGTAATATTTAATCATTTCTTATACTGAGATTTTTAAAGTCAGTTACAAAAAAACAGTGAGGGGAGGTTGGCTCAAAAAGACCCACTGCCTGGGCTGCTGGATACTGCCAGGACCAGTTATCTCTTCTTCTTATGTGTATACCCTCAGACCAGTAATCTTGCCAGATGCACTGACAGAAGGTATTTCATGGCATGGTTTTTACCTTCTGAAGCCAGTTTGACAAGTCTGCTATCATCACTTCATAAAACAAGGCTGTAATTTGTCATTCAAAGTCAATCAATCCACAATCCATCAATTCACAAATATAATGAAGGAGAATGAAACCTGGAACCAAGGTGTTTACAAAAGATGTCCAAATAATCTAAAAGGACTTTCTCTATTGACTGGTATGGTATGATACAGCAGTGTTGTCAACACTGTGCTCAGGTGTCATACTGATGTTTGTTTCTCCCTTTCATTGGTGTACCAAGCCTACTGAACAGGTGCAATGAAGAGGTGCTAAATGTAAATCTGCCAACCGGAAACAAGAGAGGGTTGAAGTAGACCGAGAGGCACCAACGTTTGACCACTTCCACATATTCTACTTTCGCTGGGGTGGGGGTGGCGAGAACCTTGTCGCACAAAACTGAATGGGATACATGTGGAATGTTACCAATCAATTGGTCATTATGTCTTTCTGGGGTTGTTGAGGGTAGGTAATCAAGGGTCTTTGCATAAACTGGTGAAACACAATGCTAAATCATGCTAAATCTGCCAAAAATGCTGTCCTCAGAGTATTCCTGAGTAATGAAAATCACACTAACAGTGTCTGATTAGCATCGTGATTAGCATAGTATGAGAGACTGTTCTGGAATTGGGCTTTTGTACACTTTGTTCTGTGGTTCTCCATTAAAAAAACTAGGTCATCCATATTTAGTGAACTGCTGGCAGCGACTGCAAGAATGTTTTTTTTGTTATTGTTTTTTTTTTTTCATTGGCTGGCATCTGCCTCGCAGTCAAGGCACCACATTATGTAAGACTAGAGCAGTGGTTACACAACGTCCTGAGATCCCCCCTCCAACAACACCCCCCCCATCCCCACCCCACCCCTCTACCCAACCACACGCTGCTCCCATCCCCTTCCCTCCAGCTGAACTCAGGCCTTCAGCCATTACAAACACCCCCCCACCCCCACCCTGCCCCCACCACACACACACACACACACACACACACTTGAACAAACACACACACTCAAAAACACACACACACACCACACACACACACACACACACACACACACACACACACACACACACACACACACGACAGCCTTCATAAAGGGTTTTATGTTTTATTACTGAGCAACTGTATTCCAACACAGTGATAACAACAGTCTTAGCTACCAATAGCCCCGGATCTAAGTAAAACAGCATCACGCTCATGTTGAGCAGGAGCATACAAGCTTAAAATAGTTTTGATTCCAGCTAAAATGGGGGGGAAATTAATCTCTGAAGGTAAAGGTTAAGCTTTGAGATGTATTTCCAGTTAAATGGAAAAAATGGAGTCTGAAGAAACTCATTTGACTCTGCTGTGCAGCAGAAAGCATAATAGAGGAGTGGGACAGACCTGCTGTGACCTGGCTTTGACGGGGCTGTGTGTCTGTGTGACTGCACTGATTGTGGTCCAATTTGGCAACTTTTCAAACCAGCAGGGACTTGTACATTCCAGGGGGACTGACACCACTCCAACTGGAGCTGGGTGGTGAAATAGAATTATATGAATAGCAGCACAATTAAATACAGTTCACATGATCTACCAAGGCTGCTATTCTCAGGAAAGTTGTTTGAGGGCAAGTTTCATGTCTTTACAAATACAGAGGACAGAGGGTTGTATTTAATTATAAAGGTACCATTCTAAAAGAAACTAAATACATTTTATTCGGTTTCTAAAAGGAATTGGCCAAAAAGGTAAAGTAAGGAAAGTATGATAAGGAAAAAACACTGACCTGAAACAATGTTTTATCGAAAGCAGCACGTTAAAAGATGAAGCAATTACTGTTGCTCTGCAACTGAACTAGCCCTGTGACATCTGAATAAACAAGATGGCTACCAGTAAGTGGTTCCAGGACCCCGTGTTTACTCCTGAGAGGGCAGCTCAGGACAAGTGTCTGCCTCAGTGCCTCCACAGTGAATAGTACAATCAGACATAGCCTCATCCAACCTCAAATTTTGTTACCTCAGAGATGAAACAAGAGCAGTACTGTGTATGTTTGTGTGTGGTAAAAAGACTATTTAATAAGAGGATGATTGAGGACATTGTGTCATTTATTTAAAGTGTATTTCATGTCATTGGATCTGATTTATGTGACTGATTTGTTTTGGCCATGGCTTTTCACATACCTTTCCAGATGGCATAACAGGTAACAATTCACCTATTATAGCCCTTCCACAGCATCATTAAGACATTTGCGATTGAATTACTGTTATGCAATATCCGTTTGGTTACTTCAAACTTGGTAAGAACCACACAGAATAGATGTAGCCTGTCAATAAGTTGTGTAATGAACTTTTCCCAGTTTGTGCCTTTGGTGTATGCCTTCACAAATTTGCCATGTCTTGTCATAAACATGCAGACTAGATGCCTGTGTATTGTGACATCCACTAGACATAAATGTCATTGGAACAAATTTACTTCTCATAGTATACTTGACTTTATTTACATTATCTAGGTTAACACTAAATGTTACACTAAAATATTTTCATAACTTTCTCGTAAATTCCAAAACCTAATGACAAAATCTGAACAACTGTTATGTCATTATTGGTGTAATTATTGCTGCTGGATCCAAATCTGATTATTTGCCTTAGGTGTTTTGCTGAATAGATTATAACCTGTCTGTTGTAGAAATCAAATCCTGTACCTCTAAAAACAATTGCAGGTGGAGCCATACTTGGTTCAACCTTTGCAATTTTTCACATATAATAATATATATAATCTTTATTTTTTACAGCGTTTACAAAGTGCAAAGTGCTTTACAAATAAACAAACAAATAAACAAATAAAATAAACTCAGACGGCATCATAATTAAAGTTACAGTATAATACAATTCATCAAATAGAAATTTAACAAAATGTGGGGAAGCTCTGTGATACCTCCTTCCAATAGCCTGACTTTTTAAACTGGGCATCTGTAAAAAGTAAAAGAATAAACTTAGCCATAGCCAATGTGCTGCATGGACCTTTACATTTATTTAACTTTCTTTCTTTCACTATAAATCAATGTAAAAAGATGCATGCAGCAGTATTTTTTACTGCAAGTAGTTTTTCACTGTTTTACTGTAAGTTGGTCCTAGGAGCACTTTTTACCGGGCAGTATTCACACTATTTTATACTGTTTTTATTTATTGGAACAGACTATAAACATGTAATAGGTAACTCAATACTACAAAGATGAAAAATATAAATAATGGACAGTGCTGACCATAACTACATTGGTATAGTCAAAAAAATGACCACATTTCACCACATTTTGACATGACATCTAAGCATATGGTTGTTCATTTCCAGGCATTGTGAGGGCGATTTGGCACATAATGCGCTGTAACCCGATCACTGTGTTGTGGTAGTTATTCCTGCTCTAGTTGGGATGGGGGCCTGTCCTGATTTGACTCCGGCCGTTATCCAAACTGTCGTAACACTGGACTTGGCTTTGTTTCAGAATGAGAGATTAGAGGGGGTTGGGGGTGGGGGAAATAGAGAGGATTAGCAGCAGTTGTGTATATGAATGTCTACCCGTAACGAGAGACAGACAGAAATAAGAGAGAGAGAGACAGAGAGAAAGAGCAGATAGAGCAGATACAGAAAACAGAGAGGAACGAAGAGAGAAGAAGAAGAAGAAGAAGAAGAAGAAGAAGAAGAAGAAGAAGAAGAAGAAGAAGGAGAAGGAGAAGAAGAAGGAGAGATAGAGAAGACAGGAGAGCGAGTGAGAGAAGAGAGAGACAGAGAGAAAGAAAAAACAAACAGAGAGAGTAGAAGAACGGAGACAGAGAGAGAAGAGAGTATAAGAGAGAGAGAGAGGAGAGAGAGAAAAAAAAAAAAGAGAGAAAGAGAAAGGAAGAGAAAGAGATTTTGTAGAGCAGAGGGTAAAATAGGGTGGGTGGCTTAGCGGTCTCCTCACTTGAACTTGAAACAACAAACATGGTCTAAGTCAAACAGGGTCATGTTCCTCTATCTCACCCCATCTCCAGGCTGCCAAGAAAAACTACTCACACGGTGTGTGTGTGTGTGTGTGTATCGGTGTGTGTATGTTTGTTTATGACTGCATCTGTGAAGTACATCATGTACATCAATGCATCGTCAACATACATTCCAATGCATGGTCAATTTGTGTGTGTGTACGTGTGTTCAAATGAAAGAGAGTGTGTGGAGTGTGGGAAAATACCGTTCTGTTTCATTCCTCTCAGAGCACAATTCAAGACAATGGGACACTACATGCCCATGCTGGGTACTTACGACTTCATGGAGAAAGATTTCAACTGGAAGGTTTATGGGTCTACATTTAAGATGGACGCCATTCTGTTTCCACAAAGAAGATGCTCTGCATCTCCTCTAAAAAAAATCCTGAGTTGACCTACTCTGTTACTGCATTGCTGTCCTCAACTATTCCCTCTTGAGTTGCATAACAATCTTACTTCTTTTAGTGGTCTTTCTGACATGGTTTTTCAATGCTCTGTCATTCTGTATGAAGTAAGGTGAATAACAACAATCATACGATACATAAAACAAATTAAAACCAACTTTTGCTTCTCAAAAAACCACTGCTATTTGCTGCTGTTGAGATATAAATAGCCATTTTATGACATTGATCTTAATGTGTTTCTGGGGTAGTGTTTTGTAGTGAGCCTGTTGTTAGCAAAGGAAGTGCTCTCTGTCCTCCTGTGGCCTCAGAATTACAGCAAACCTCATCCCTTTGTGTCTTTTTTCTCTGCTCTTTTGTGCTACTTTCTCTGCCTCTGGATAACAGGAGCTTTATGAAGGGACATGTTTCTTTACCATTATTTATTCTGCTGAGTGTGTTTACAGTAGTGTTGCTAAATGTTCTTGTTGGTACACATTGTGTGGAGCCCTCAGATGGCCCTCTGTGACACACAGACACAGTCATAGCAGCCTTTAGCAACCAGTGTTGGGGAGTAACGCGATACATGTAATTCCGTTACGTAATTTAATTACAAAACTAGGCCTATGCAGTCGTCTTCGACTGCTAAAGGTATATCCCCGAAACGCGATGCTTCAAAGCCCCCAACATTCATACTGTATTTCATGAATCTACCCTAGAACATTGAAACACCAAATCTGGGACAAATCCATCCAACTGGTCAGAAGTTATGGGCCAAACCAAAATTCAGCCATCTTGAATTCAGCCATCTTGAAAGTGTTGGCCTCCAAACTGGAATAAGTTCATGAACCTACCCTAGAGCATTAACACACCAAATCTGGGAGAAATCCATCCACCCAGTCAGAAGTTATGGGCCAAACAAAAATTCGGCCATCTTGAATTCAGCCATCTTGAAAGTGTTGACCTCCAAACTCGAATCAGTTCATGAACCTGCCCTAGAGCATTCACCCAAAAAATCTGGGACAAATCCAAACATCCGTTCAAAAGTTATCGCGTTAACACGAAAGACCTTACGCGGCGGACGCGGCGGACGCTCCGCGTTTCGGGGATATAATAAATGTAACAGTAATACATTACAGTTACTGGAGAAAATGTGTAATTCAATTACAGGTACTTTTGAATTTTTTCAAAATTACAATTTGAATTACATCTTAATATTGTCAGCAAAACCTTGCTAAAACAGCCTATATTAAAAAAAAAAAAACAGTTTCGTGTGTTTTTCTTATAGGCTACCGTAGCCTACAAAACATCCCTGTTGCCATTTCCCTCCACAGTTGGATGCAGGGCTTTGTGTTCAAGTGTATCACTTCTACAGCGCCACCACGTCTGCTAGTACATGCCTTTGGGTTCTGCGTCTGAATTTCAGTTGCTAACAACATACTACCAGCAATGTCTCAAAGAAATGCATTCCATAGCTGGAAATTAAAAAAACATTTCCGATATGTCGCTGAGGGGCATTAATTTAAGGTCAACACTGCCAGTAAAAATGTTTACGGGGGAAAAATCATGAAAACATTTGAAAAGTAATCAAAAAGTAATAAGTTATGTTACTCAGATAAAGTAATTCAAAAAGTTACACTACTATTACATTTTAAACAGGGTAACTTGTAACTGTAACAAATTACATTTCTAAAGTAACCTTCCCAACACTGTTAGCAACTGTGCTTCGCAATACATACATGGGCATAAGTGTATGGGCATGGGTTACAAACCATTATGAATTAATGTCCAAAAACACAGCGCTCTGTGACAGATCCTTTGTTCTCACTTCAATACATATATTAAAAACAGACTATAATAAACCTATTTATTTCATTATTTATTTCCTAACACAGCTTCAAACCTAAGAAAATGTTCTAGACAATACAGCCTTTTAAATCTTTAAACCTTGAATCTTGAATACAGTGATGATACTATGGTACAGTGGGGTCTAATAACTTATATTTATTAATTTGTTTATTACCATAGAATAGCGCTATGGCATATGGGAGCTCAATGGATAGCATAATAAATCACGAATCATAGTTCATAACAGCATTTATTGATCAAGATTATACAGGTTTTTTAAGTGAAAATATAACCTAAGTGGCGATACAAGTAAATAAAAATGGTCCATCAATGTAGAGACCAACTCTGAAGAAACCTGATGACTTTAATCGCAAATCTGCCATTGATATCCAATGACCTTCTTGAGGTCAATCTGGTTTTTGTCAAATAAACTAATATCATAGTAAACCACATCTAACTAACATTTTAGATTTTTAAATAGTTGTGTATTGCATTAGAAAGACATGATAATAACATATTATGGTCCAGTACATGACTTACAACTCTACAAGTCAATGTTCTCTCTGCCCATTACCCAGAAAGCCAAAATAATGTTTTTTAGCATATTGAGATGTTGTCAATACAATACCCTTTGGCATGTAAGTACTTAAGTGACTGACTCAGAGACCTCTTCTTTGATTCATATTTTAAGAGCACAGGATTTGAATAACAGAGGACTGACTGTTAGCCTACATGTATCAGTGAGCAGGAGGTCATGGGTGATGAGTAGATTAGTAGATCCTGATCTATGACCAAACCTTTAACCCTTTGAACTTCATTTAAGTGGATTTGCAAAGATGCTGTTAAAGCTTGTTAATCAACTGAATAAGGACTTATTGAAACACACACACAAACACATTTGTAAAACCTACAATGTGGAAATCCTAACTTTCCAGGGGTATCATAATGAATACAGCCAGACGAGGATTAATTAACAGGCCTACCAGGCCCAGGCCCAGGCCCAGGGGTCCAGAGGTGCCAAGAGGCCAGGCCAAAGTGCCCACCCACCACACACACAAATCATAATCGCCTTCCCCAAGTACCGGGTAGCATAGTGTACGTATGTAAGGGTTAAACCCTCCCCCATAAAAGATCCAGGTCAAATTAACAGCCCCCTCCTTCCTCCCCCCCCTCCAAGTGGCCTTGGGGTCCAGGTAGCATACCTGAAAAATCAACTTCTTATCCAATCAGGTAAAAAATGACAAGATCAGAGGCAAATATGCCCTATTGACTTGATATTTTATTCCAGGAATTCCATTACGAGAACACAATGAAGGTGGTTCATGAAGATTCTCCTCAATTAACCTTGTGCAACAGTTTATATATCCTTTTTTCAAATGCCATCCTACTCCTTGCTGCTTTGACCTCTTATCGCTATCTAACTCCATCCATTTAGCCAGTCCATAGCAGTCCTATATAATTGGTCTGCCCTTGCCACCAATATGTTTCAACAATCTCTAACATTAGCCTTGGCACATCCTATTTAATGGCCTCCGACGTGAATGAGAGGGGTCTTACTGTAACCTGAAGGGACTTACCGGTATGTTCCGATAATGACTGGCATTTTGTACATTATTACAGGGCTACTTTCTCATTAGAATTCTGACATACGTAGTTGTAACTGTAACTCTCATGGCTCTCATAAACCCCTTTTTTTGAGGCTTTGCTCACAAATTAATTTGTGGCAGCAGACATCAGTTTGCTCTGCCATGAGAAAAGGTTGGACTGTGCTCAAATATCATTTCTTGATGCAAATTTGTAATGATGATGTAAATATAATGTAATAAAAATGGTGTAATAAAGATGTAAAATTCAGAAAAAAAGAATTCACAGTACTAGAGAGTGTGCCAAATATCTGTAACTTCTTCAGTATAAATACTTCTAGCGATATGGCTAACCCTACAAATTCAGGTAGGTTTAGCAATGAAGATGAGCTAGCTAGTTGCTTTCCAGAGCCTGAGACCACTGCATCTCTGGGGAGTGGACAAAATGAGGCAACTAAGTTCTCCACCACCATCCACAGTCATAACTGAAACAGCTACTGATCCTGCTAAATAATAATAGAAATATTCAGTGATGCAATGAAAGAAGTCCTCATTCAGAGAGGTGCAAAAGCATTTTATAACAGACGCATTCTCTATCCAGCCTCTGCGAGGGACAGTGGGCTTGGAGGCAAAACCCGATGTTTAAAAATTAAGCATTTTACTTCACAGCTGCACAATGGTCAAATAATACAGAGAAAGTGGATGATGTACTCCCCCTGTACGGGTAACGGTTACTGCTTAGCATGCAAGTTGTTCTCCTCAAAACAACATTCTTTTGTCACAGGTCAGAGGTCAAATGCTTCAGTCATTAACAATGCCAGGACTCCTTCTGCATCATATCCTCCTGACCTTGACAAAAGCCCTCTACAGGAGCTGATTCAGTTTAGGTCTTTCATAAGGCTGAACAACACTGAACAGGAAAGGTTGTTGGGACTGTTGAGAACAACACTAGATTATAGGCTGCAGCCTACTTTTTCGAATATACATATTGCTCTGCAAATATTTGTTACACTACCTGTCGGTAATTGTGAGGGGGAGTAATCATTTTCTCGTTTGTTAAGGATTAAAAATGAACTTCACACAATGATGACTCAAAAAAGATTAAATGCATTATCCCTGATGGTGATCGAGAGTGAGCTGACCGAGGAATTAGACTACAATGGTGTGGTGGATGTTTTTTCCAAACACAAAGAAAACCCTTACTTAAAGTAACATTCAGGAGGCAGGAAGAAGTTGTAGCTGCAAAAATCTCCACCTGAAAATCCAGGAATAGCTTTCTGTGTATTATAGGATGTTCAACCGTGCACACACACACACACACACACACACACACACACACACACACACACACACACGCAGACACTGGACAAAGATCGCATCTGTATATCTTGTAAGAGTGTTTGTGTATGTGTGCATGCTCTATATAGTACCTTTACAGGCTACGGCATGTGTGTGTGTGTGTGTGTGTGTGTGTGTGTGTGTGTGCATGTGTGTGCGTGTGTGTGTGTGTGTGTGTGTGTGTGTGTGTGTGTGTGTGTGTGTGTGTGTGTGTGTGTAATGCTGTATATACTTTTTGTATATAGTTATTGTGTGTCTATGTGCATGCAGTATGCTGTATAATATATAGTTCTTTATTTTGCTGTATATCATTATCATGGGTGTGTGCATGCTGTATACTCTCGTATATAGTTATGTCTGTATTTATGTTTATGTGTGTGTGTCTGCATGCTGTTGCTGTATAGTTATTTTGCATGCCGGATGGATGGACAGACAGGTTGGGGTGGGGAGGCAAAAAAATGTTTGGCCCAGGGGCACTTTGATTCCTTAATCTGTCCCTGATTATAGCCAGGGCTTACACTCAAATCTGGCTCTGTAACCCAGTGTAATTACACGGCATTAACGGATTAGACACGAGTAAACTGGAAGCATGTGTTTCATAAATGTGGGAAACATAAGTATCAAAGCATCACATGTAGCCTATACGAAATCTAGAAAACACCTGAGGATGTCAATGACCTATCAAAAGACAACTGTTGAAGAGTATTGACTATACAAATTGAGTCAATTTCTTTGTCTTGGGTTTCCTAAGCATAACAAAAGTCTGTCAAGTGTGTTTGATGTATACCTATGCCTACATCCTTGTGTAGAATGTTGGACTTTAAGAACAAGGATACATCAACATGTTTGTGGTTGAAAGTTAAGTGTTACCAACGACCAAGGCATCATGTCTTTTTTCTTTATCTTGTGTTAGGTCTTCTGAAAATTAATAAACCTAGAAACACCCATGAAATCCAATTTCCCACTCGCAATAAGACGACGTCAGTGCAGTAAAGTTACAATCATTTCATGTAGCACTTTTCATGTAGCAATGTGAGCAGTTATTATAAGAGGACAACATATCGGTATAGTAAGTCAGTTACTCTTTTGTAAGGCAGGTTCGAGTTTTCACTAGTTCATAAACTACGTCGTAGCCTACAGGCAACTGTGTCGACCTTTAACAGACTTGTCATCTTGATGAACTGTAATATTCTGAGCAATAAACAGTCAGTGCATGCTCGCGCTTCTCTTCATCTACATCTAGATTTCATGGAAAAGGTTGTTTCGGGTGAAACTAAATAATTCGTGACGCAATGGCTGAAAATGGATTCGGGCTTTACTTTACCATGACTGGGTGGTGCTGTTGTGAACGAAGAGGCGGTCTCAGCGAGGGCTTCTCGCTCTGGCCCAGTTCACATAAGGTGAGTGTGCGACCCCAACTGAACCTGCCGGAAGAAGAAACAAATAGGCTGACGATGAGATAGAGCTCTCGTACGATTAGGAACCAGCACAACAGAATTGAGACAGCAGCTGGTAGAAGTCGCCAACATATCGTGGAATTTAAGGTTGCTCAGATTGTAAATTATTATTTTTTTGATGCGCAACAGTTAAAATTGAGCCTATAGCTTGTGCAAATCATGGTAGTCAGCCGGTAGCGGCACAGACGGAGGAAAACATCATACCGAGGTATAGAGGCAAAGGATCTATTTGGGTAAGAGATTTCTTGAAATATATATCCGTATAGAAAGTATTATTTAAAAGCTACTTTATGTGTAATTTTCTTAGTTCCATACGAGCCAAACTTTGCCATTTAAGTAGCTTGTGTCTTCAATGATTGCCGGACTATCAGTGGCACAATTATTGCAAAATATGTGTAACACTACCGGCATTTGAACTCGCAGCACTGTCAGTACGTGGATGAAATGTACGATGGTTCATAAACTTCATATTGTCATTTCCTTCGTGGGGTCAATCTAGACTACACAGAAACAGAAGAGAAAACGCGTCGGCATATACAGCATCTACTCCCATTTATTTCTTATCTGCAACCTCTGTATCAGTTGTTGTCTCTTAAAGTAAATTTGAAAAAAAAAAAACCGCAAAAGTTTTGTTTTATTTTTAAATAAAACTTTTTTGGAAAGTAAAAACCATAACCTGTTTCTTGTCAGTTATGTACACATATAGACTTTTTCTTCATTTGAATATTTCTCCCTTGTCCTCATTATTACAATAGTGTGAAACAGTTGCATAACATTATGTTACTATCTTACATAAGCTATAAGCATCACTAATCTTTATTACCAATTTTTTCCCCTCACTTTTCTGCCGCTAGGTGGTGGTATTGTCACAAGTTCAACCTCAACCTCAATATTCATTCATTCATTCTCTACCACGAGAAAGTTGGCAGCTTCCACAAGCATGACAGGAACTGGACCCAAGATGATAGGAGTGGGAGACCCGAGCAGTGTGTTACGGGAGATTGAAGGAAACTGCTCCCCTCCTGTGAACAGAGGGATGCTAGAGTCGGCAGGAGATGGCGAGGGACCTTTGTCTTTCACCGACGAGGCAGTGTCCATCCTCACCTCCAGCAGCATGTTGGTGCGCTCTTTGCTGGGCCGCTCATCCGGGCTGAAGCGCAGAGACAGCTCCAGGGACAGCCCCACCAACAGCAACAACAGCCTGCGGCGCAAGCGCGAGTTCATCCCAGATGAGAGGTCAATACTGCTTATTATATATAATACATTTTTTATACATTTTTATTGCATTTTATGTGGTATATTGCTTTATTATGTCTAGGTTGTGCTCTTTTGTTCATTGTGCTGTTATTGTGTCGCTTCAGTGTGTCCCTGTATGTTATGCTGCTTCTACACTTTTATTTCCCAGCTTGTGATAAATAAAGTCTATCTATCTATCTATCTATCTATCTATCTATCTATCTATCTATCTATCTATCTATCTATCTATCTATCTATCTATCTATCTAGGAAGGACGACAGCTACTGGGACAAGCGCAAGAAGAACAACGAGGCGGCCAAGCGGTCGCGTGAGAAGCGCCGTGTCAACGATGTGGTGCTAGAGAACCGAGTCATGGCGCTACTGGAGGAGAACGCGCGGCTGAGGGCCGAGCTTCTGGCGCTCAAGTTCCGCTTTGGCCTAGTGAAGGAGCCGTGCGACGTGTCTGTCATGCCCCCTCTCCCAGGGGCCCCTAGTGGGCAGATTCCTCCTACAGCCGCCCCCCAGCGATACTACCATCACTACCCCACTGCTGGACCCACCGTGCCACAGCAGCACCACCAGCACCACAGCCACCCCCACCCCCACCCAGCCCTGCCGCCTCACCAGGGAGGGGTGTACGGCACGCGGGGGGGTCGTGACAGCAGTAGCATCTCTGAAGACTCTGGCTTCTCCACCCCCGGCAGCTCCAGCGTTGGCAGCCCTGTGTTCTTCGACCACGGCTCAGCCGACACGAGCAAAGTGTCCCCTCGCGTTGTGGCAGCGGGAGATGAGCAGGGTTACGAGCCACAGCCCTGCCCCTCTGTGGTCAGCGGCGGTGAGGTTCTCGGGGGCGGAGGAGGCCACTGCCTGGGTGAGCAGGCTCGGAGAGGGGACGGTGGTGGCAGCGGTGAAGGCGAGCTCATGAAGAGTCTCCCGCACAAACTGCGCTTCAAGATGCCAGGGGCCGGTGAGAGCCCTGAGACAGCCACACAAGGGGAAACCTGGCACGGCCCTTCCTCATTGTCATCGCCATCGTCATCGTCAGCCACACTCAGGGACCACCCCACTGGCAGGGAGCTGCCAAGGGGTCAGTACGGCTACGGTTCGTCCGAGGGTCACGCCGTTTGGCAGCACCAGCAGCTTCCCCAGCTCTGCAGCTCCCCCAGCGGGTATCACGGGCCTCCTCCCCACCAGAGGCAGACCATGGACCCCCAGCAGCAGCAGCAGCAGCAGCAGACGGATAACAGCGCCCTGCGTTCCCAGCTCAGCTCTCTGAGTGAGGAGGTGGCCCAACTGAAGAAGCTCCTCTCCCAGGGAGTGCTCTCCAAGCTCCCCTGCTGAGCGCCTGCTGTGGGCGGGTCTGTGACGGCAAGTGATGCCCAACCTGGCCTCAAAAAGCTACAGTCCAGTACCATGTATTGGTTCCAGCCAATCACTAAATCAGCTAACTGTAATTAGTAATTAGTCTTTCGGCAGGTAGAGGAGGTAAATCATCTGTATTACATGCACAGATATGCTCAGGTATTTCCGGGTGAAGTAAGAGGTGTTAGGAGCACAGGTAGAACCAGACGGGCAGGTAAAATATGTGGTGCTAGATTTGTAGCTGCTGGATCCAGGTTGGCCATCCCTGAATTGGTGACAGGCATCCGTCACAACCCCAGAGGTCACCTCAAGATTTCGGAAAAGACCGGAAATCGGTTGAGGACACTGTTAATATTGTTATTAGTAGTAAGGGTGCACAGAATTGTATTCTTTTACAGACACAAAATTTCTAGCAGTGCCTCTGATTTATTAATGTTACCATAATACCCATTTGTATTGATTGCTGTCCTTATATGACATTTTCACTGTGAACTTTCCTTGCTGTGTTTTAATTCATCCTCTGGCCCACCTGTAGCTGTAAAGTGTTTTAGAAATCAACTGTTCATGCATTGTCATTAGTGTAAATAGGATCTTCTTGCTTTATTGCTTACACTGTGATGATGGTTTTCAAGGTTGCACTGACTGTAACCATACATTCCACCAAACAGGCTTTTACTATTTTTTTCTTGCATCAGTACTGAACCAAGGTTTGCCTTACAAATTCTGTACATTAAAAATGACAACAGTGTTTTACAAAAAAGTATTTTCTTTCACAGTAGTTATTGCTTTTTTGTATCAGCAAGCCCAGGGAGATACACTGCATTACTTTGCTTATAATATAAAAAAAGAAATCTATATCAGTTTACCTTTTGTGCATAAACCTCATTGGTATGTAAAGAAGCTTGAGATATAATGGTACAATCTCAGCTGAACAGGTTAGTTGGGAACACTGAACCCTTCTCACAAACACATTGCTAAAACCACGACAGCATACTATTTCTTCACCAGCTTTCTGTGAAACATAGCTTACATACAAGCCTATTCACACAGCTCAACAGAGCATGTCTACACTGTTTTATTAATTATGTATTTTTTGCCTGTATATTTAACATACTGTACTGTAAATAGTAATATTTTATGTGACATTTTGTTGTGAATAAATGTTTATTGTTCTTTTTAAATTATGAACCAGTGTTTCTCTTCATTTGATTCTTCAGTTCATTTGTTACAGTAAGTAATAGCAAATATCAAAGGCTTAAATTCCAATTATTACAACATAATGGATTCTAATAGTAGTTGTTATATTGCATATAAACTTATTGGCACCTATTGGTGACATAAATCAGCTTTGACTGATTATCTGAGTGTCAAGTCTTAAATGACCTGTACTAGCCTCCCACATCACCACATAAGAAAAGATATATTTTTACGAATACACTAAAAAGTGCTGCTTAGAACTAACATAATAAATAGGCCAACATACAGCATGTTTACCTCATTTTTTAAAGTGCGTTCTATGTTTCACTTTTTGCAGTGTACGTGAAGAATGAAACTTTTCTGTACTGTTCTATGTAGTAGTAGTCTAAATCCCTAACCTGATAATTTGTTTCTAAAAACAGTCAAGGTTGGCAGTCAAGGTTGATTCCTCTACATGGCTTTGCAGGGTACATAGCAATGGAAATATTTTTTTATTATTTTTAGAAAAGGAACAACTGCTCGGCCAAGTGTTTACTCCCTGAACGTCCACTGTTGAGCAAGGAGACGCACTCACCAAGTCAGCATTTCAGGAGCTATTTTAAGCTGCTGGGGGAAAGTTATTGATTCACCGGCTTACTCCTGCTGATTAAGGAAAATGTTTCCGCTTCGGTCAGAGACAAAGAGAAGACAACTAAAGACAATATAACCTCTTGGTACTCTTTTATTTTCACTCGACGTAATACGTATAGACATGGTGCGCATTTTACCACAATTGTAACCTTTGAAGAGAACACATTGTTAACTACAGCCCCTAAACACCAGAGGGCGCTAAACAAAATCTGTACTTTATTAAGCCCCCATAAGACATAATAGGTTTCCACAGGAGAGAAACAATGGGCAGGGTGATTTTATGTTTATCACTATAAATAACTCAATTTAGTTACCATTTCACATTCACAGTAAACATCAGTATTAATTGACAGCCTTGTCTCTAAAGGCCCTAAAAGGTAATGAAAATAAAAATAGTGAAGAATATTTTTAATCACATCATATTCCTGAATGAACTTTAAAGCACATGAACAGCAGTATTTCCCATAGCAACACAACACATGTGCCATTTTTCCACCCTTCAACATGAGCCCCTAATGGAATGGCTTGCCCAAACATCTCAGCATAGCAGAGGCTGCCTTCACTCCTGTTGGTGTGATAATCCATGTTAAATAAACACACATTGGCTCCTTTGTCTCCCCCACTACCCCATTTCCACCCCCCATCTCTCTGAAGGGAGTGAGGGGCAGTTGCTAGGCAGGCAGCACAACGGTTGCCTAGGGAACCCTTGCAGATGCAGGCAGGGGGGAGGGAGTGTTGTGGAGGGGGGGAAAATGGGGAGGGGGGGAGGGGGTGGCCAAGTTCAAGGCCAAGGCTTTCAATCTGTGCTGTGTCCATCAGCACAGAGACAAAGGGGGAAGGAGATAGTGAGACAGAAACAGGCAGACAGGGTGTGTGTGTGTGTGTGTGTGTGTGTTTGTGTGTGTGTGTGTCTGTGAGTGTGTGCGTCGATGGTTGTACCTCATTTCCCCCTCAACCTCTCACACCGCTGGCTCTGTTTTGTTTGGGATTTGGCCTCCCAGTAAAGGCTTCTTTCTTGTGTAACAGGAAACCGTGTCTGTGTGTGGAAAAAATGTGTATTCACAGCTTTGAGTGCAATTACGCGATAGATCAGTATGAGCCCACTAACAGCAGAGAATACATTCAGACTCTCAATGTCTCAGAATGGGGTCTGACTACCACAGCATGGGGTACAACTAACGCTAGTACTCTCCGTGTAATGTGTGAGAGGCAAAGAGCAATGTGTGTGTGTGTGTGTGAGAGAGAGAAAACCCTAGACAATGATACCTCCTTTGATGCCTTATGTTTTTGATTGTAGGGGGGGAAATCAAAGCATTAAAGTAGTAGTGTGTTTTTCTGTTGTTTAAGAACTAAAATGCATAGGGTTTTCTCAATTTATGAAACAAAAACGAAACAAGACTGTTGCCTGCTGGCTATCAGACTTAGCCTATTTTGCTTACCATGACATGCATTTCTGATATATTCCGTGTGTGTATGTGTGTAGTCTTCTGTGTGTATTGCCATAATTTGATGGAGCAACAATAAACAGACCTTTATTTTGAAAGAGTTTAAGTATAGCATTTTTACATGAAAATGACAAACATCTTTTAAAAAAAAACTCCATTGAGAAAGATTACAAAGTTTTAATGAGCGCCCCTGTACATTGTATAAATGTAATAAAAAGGGCACAACTGAGTGTGGACCTAAATTATATTTTAGAATGTAATGTAAATGCAGCATTTTCAAAATTCCTGAAAATGAAATGAACTCACCCACCATCACAGACCCACAACATGAGGAAATGTGTTTTAACACTTAGCCTACATTATCGGTGTCTGATCTGTTCTTTGTCTCAAATAGCTCTCGTCTGGTTTTAAAAACTGTAGCCTATTGGCCTAAGCTAAAAGGAAGTTCACTCTGGTGTGATGCCAAATGTTGTGTAACCAATTACAAACAATACGGTGTTCCGCCTCTCCCGGTGCCAATCCGGCATCATCTAGGCCACGTATATCTTGGCCTGGTTGCATTGCCGCGTTCGGAGTTCATGTTAAGGTTCAACTCATTCATGCTCAATTTAGTTTCATTCTCCGGTAGCATATATCCCAGTACCCTATGTCTGGGGGCTGACGTAACATTAATACCTACAACTCCTTACTCCGTCTCTCCTCCTCTCCTCTCCCTTACAGTACCTCCTCACGTCTCATCTCATTTCAGTAGGGAGGGGTAAGAAGACGTACGGTGGGGGCAAACTGGGAGCGCGCGGAGAGAGAACAAAAACGTGACTAGGCACCTAAAGCTTTGTGTTATGCAACTACTGACCTACTAACACACATTCAACGACCGAGAGATAGTGGGGTAGGAAACTGGAGCAAGTCTCCGACATAACACGAGGACTCCAACCAAAAGTGGGAGACACGAGTAGCACTAGAGCCAGCATCATTGACTCAGCCGGTGAGGGAGGAACACGACAGCGTGTAACGTTACCAACCCAAATCTGACCGGAGAAGGCAAATGCGATTCGTAGCGAGACTGAACTCTGGAGAGAACTCTTTTTGAAGGATTTTTTCTTTGGGATCTGCTATTTTTCTCCAGGTAGGCATTATTGATCATTGATATGACTACGATCTATTGTGCTTGTAGGATCCATGCCTCTCATGCCTATTAGGTGAAAAATCGCATCACCTTGCGGCGCACAGACTAGCGAGCGTGTCTAGGTTATTGTTCAGTTGGCGACCGACTTTAGACAGTAGAATCGTGTAAGACATGTGTTCTGTCAGCGTACGCGTGTTTCATACACACTAGGAAAATTATACAAAGAATACATTATGATCGCTGCCTGTTGGTTTAATGCTGTGCAATACAGTGTTTTAATAATAAGTGGTGTTGAATAGGGACAAATCGCTCCACACTCGAGGCATTTCCCCCCCACATTTCAGCCGCGTTTTCCGGCGGGTGGGGGTAGAATTCCTTACGAAATCCAAAACGTTAGGGGGGGTTGGGGACCCTTGACGGTTAATGGTTGTAGGATGAAGCTAAGTCCATATTTGGATAGGAACCTGTTCTTCAAATATCTCCAGTAGTTTTGGTTGCCTCATATCTGATAGTTTAAAGTCTGTCTGTTGACCCATTTTACGCCACTTAATTGCGATAGACCTATAACCTTTGTAACCTAGTTTTGAATAATTATAGTTGTTCACAATTGAGTATATGTTTTATGGGGTACTATGTAAGCTGCATGTACCATTAGTTTTTTAATCATAGGCTACTATGTAAGACGCATAGGTTCTGTTTGCTAGTTTCTGCATTGGCATAAGTTTACTATGAGACATACAAGTGGGAGCATGGCCAGCCGTGAAGGCGGGGAGTTTTGTGTTATGTTGCAAGTTAAACAAACTGGACAAATTCCCTGGGTTTTCTCGAGACACTTGCCCGGCTTGTCACGTGTAGCCCTTTTTGTAGACGTTAACAACAGTGGTGAGCTAACGTTCCCCGACAGCATGCCTCCCTGTGATTTACACTTTACCACGTTGCCCGAACTGCACTTTACTTCTCATGAATGTTTCAGATTTTATTGTTACAGTTGAGGCTCCGTTGTAATTTTGTTTCATTTGGCAAACTCTATCTGACTGGCAAAACTTCAGAACTGACCTTGTTCCCGAGTGTTTATTTTCTTTTGCCTCCGAAACGTGGTGAGGATCCAGAACAAGTAGGCTAATCCCCCCATTTCAGACATTATGCATTCTCAAAACATCTTTTTTTCAAATGGGGGCATATTGAACTTGGGTGCGGTAGGTGGTGAGTCACTTGGAGTGAGTGGACTTGCATTTGGCCAGAGCGGGGTGAAGGGGAATCGGAGAACAAGTTCTGCATAGCTTACAGTGCGTAGACTTAAAAGCCCTGTGAGTCTGTAGTGTCATATTGCTTTTCAAGGGTAGGCTTATGTTTGTCTTGATTTAGGCAGTCCTTTGTCCTTCAGAGATAAAATATACAGAGAAAGGGATCTGCTGAAACTGAATAGTGGCGAAAATGTGAAGAACAACTTGTGAGGTAATATCGTTTCGGGAATGCGGTATCCATACAATATAGACAAAGCAAAAGTTGAAGCAGATTTCCTCATGCTTGCACGCAGTAAGTCATCATTATGGTCGTAAATTCATAGCACACTTTTGGAACTCCAGAAATATCGCACATCAAATAGGAAGTGGGAAAAAAGACAGATAAAAACTGTAGACACCAAAGTTACCAAAGTGGATACAACAGGCTTTAGTGACATATTCATAGAGGTTGCCAGGGGTTGCATAATAAACATCTCACTGTTGTAGAGACGATGCACGCAGCTGTTTCAGACCTAAAATCAAGCACAGCTATTTGCCTAAAGGGGGACAGGCTTAAAGCTTAGGAGGTGTGTGTGTGTTTGGGGGCGGGGGTGTAGCTCCACTTGTCTCAAAATGTGGGTCAAATCACTAATAAGCACCATGAGGTAAGTTAAGTTTGAGAGTTGTCACTCAGTAAATATATTAGCAGAGATTACTAACAACTTTTAATGTATGCCTTGATAACCAGTAGACAGAATTCTAGAAAGCTAAAGAAGGTGATTGTGTCCAGCATATTCTAAGGTGAACAACTGAAATGAGAATGACTTGCCACTCCTCTTACAAGCATGTCAGGAATGTGAACACGCTTTTTGACTAACTTCATCCTGTCAAAGGGGGGTAGCAGAGCCCCCTTGATTTAAATGATCTAGCCAGGATCATCTGGCACTGTATTAGGTAAATATTTCCAAGTTAGTTTTTAAAGTATGCAGTCCTTTACGATGCATTGTCTTGATGCTTTGTAATGTGTTGACAGTTGGGCTTGTTCTTTTTGGGTAGTCACATACTCCCCTCCAGGCACATTTTTGCATAAGCGTCAGTGGTAACAGGAGACACAATTGAACCTTGTTTGACCTAAGAGGTGGCCTAAATTAATTTCTTGGAAACATATGGCCTTAGTTGGCCCATAGGAAGGTTACACCCTGTGGTCCCTACCCTGCAACTTGGCAAACACATGTTGAATGGTTTTAGTTTGTGTATAGCCCGAGAACTGAGCATTACTTTCACTGGAACCGAGCCCGGTTTTCCTGGATTGTGGCCCCTCTTTCTGAGAAGATAAAGCTAGCTGTGGGGTTGTGGAATCCAGCGCTGCCACGTGCAGGGGTGCCGAGCATGTCTGGTAGGGCAAGCTGACATTCCACAGAGCAAGTATGACACTCAAGGAAGACGTTAATAGATCAAACAGCAATCATCTACAGCTCTGGCTCAGCTTTCCTGTGTCGCCTCTCAGCCTGTAGAGATGCTTAAATAAATTTGTCTATTTTTCTTAGGCACTGGCAGTCTTGATGAAGTTTTGCGGTGTTTTTTATAGTGAATTTTAGATGTTAACAGTGTGGGAGTTACAAGTTTTGGTTAATTAAGAGCAGTCTTAAACTCAACATTAAAAGTTACACCAGAATTTGGCACTGTGCTTCTGACAACAGAAGATAGTCAAGAAGGGATAGTGAGTCATCCGAATTTTAAAAAGGCATTGCGGTCTGAAGCCTGTGAGTTTTACTCGTCTGATGTTACACAACCATGAATGTGGCCTCTTGGACAGTTGCATGGACGCGCACAATGTGCTGAAGTATCACAGACACTGCAGTGTCTCTTGCTCACAGCTTGAATTGGGTAATGAGGTGACGTCAGTTCTGCTACACCTCACTACAACTAGCACCACCACCAGCCTCTTGTTTTGCAGATATCCTTAACCTACATTTGTTCAAGGATAGCTTAATGCTGGAATACAACAGAACATGTGCTTTTATGTCCAGGGAATAGTGGATGGTATGATTCATCGCCTTGTATAATCCGATATCTCTCGCTGCGTCTTTGAATTTCTTTCCCCTCAGCACTGCAGTGCTGGTAAAATTCCTCCCCTCTCCACCAATTGAAAACCTCCTCTCTTCCCATTACCCCTCCCTCTGTCTTTTGTGCACTCTCCCTCCCTCCTCTCTGCCTCTCTCTCTCTCTTTCTCTCTCTCCCTGTCTCTCTATTTTTAGAGCGCACGCTAATTCTCTCTCTACCTAGCCCGCTCCCTCTCTTGCAGTAACACTGACCTATTTTTCGGCGCAGCGTCAAGACTAAGTGCCGTGTTTACTGTGCAGCCCCAGTTTCTAGGTCAGTGGGACATAGCACCATACTTCTCTCCCTCTCTTTCTCTCTTTCTCTCTCTGTCTCTATCTCTCTGTCTCTCTCTCTCTGTCTCTCTCTCGCTCTCTCTCTCTGTCTCTCTCTTATGCTCTGTTGCATCAAGCGCAGCCCTTTGTTTCCCACGTTGTTGGCCTTTGCATTAAAATCCTTTCCCTTGTACCGTGGATTGGTAAAAAATAAACAGGCGCAAAAAATGTCAAATTTAGCTTCAATAGAGATTTGCGATTTGAGGACTAGCGATGAGACAGGAAGCCCATGCCATGCTTTCTTATGTTACTAAAGGGCTTTCAGAGCATGGGAATAAAACCCATTCTTTCCAGTCACCCCCACCCTGCACTACATTGTGAAAGCGCTTTCAGTGGAGAAAGCAGGGCTTTGTGATGGCTAGAATAGGCTGAACCGAAAACCAGCGCAGAATCACCATGGCTGTCTGTGAGGTTATGTAACTGTGTGTCATGCTCCTGGGAGGAAGGAATATGTAACTCAGTCCTAATGGAGCTATTGCGTTGGAAATCAATACGCTTGTTGGATTAAATAGCAGAAACTCTGCTGCAGACAATAACACACAGATAGAAAAACTTACAGTTTTACAGAATGTAGTTGTGGATAAGGAATTTGTTTTTTTTCCTCCCCAAAAATTAAATGAAATTAAAGTAAATTTTTGAGTTGCAATATTGTTTACAGGGGAGGATTGTGCCTTATCAAGTGATTAAAGAAAACATAGTATTATTCTTGTAAACATCTTAGTCAACTAACTTCTATAGATTTCTTGGCCAAAAAGATGTATTTACAGGACAGGTTTTGTGGCCAATAGAGACCAGTTATCTGTAACATCTGTACAAGTTCCACATTGTTGTTTAATAAATGGACCCAAGAGTGTTTTAAGTGCTTCTCAAAAAAGGAGAGCAGAAGCAGTGTGTTCCTCTGTATAGTAGGTACATAATGAATGGAAGCAGAGGAACATGAAGAGTCAACAGTGTTTTTCACTTTGAACTATGGAAAGGCGGGAATGCTGCCAGGTAGAAATCAGATGCTAGACACCAGTACAGAGGTGATTGTGTAACACCTCTGTGACATAACAAGATGGACTACTTGGCTTCAACTGCAGAGTACCCAGGAGGCCTTGGACCTAAATCACACACAAGAAAAAAAATCAGACAGCCTTGTCTGCTTTGTATCCAAAGGCAGTGTAAATTAAAGCCAATATGTTACAGTGAAGTGGACTCAGCTATTATCAAGTTCAGAAGCCACTGTTTGAAGCAGGGCAAGACTGTAATATGATAGGTGGAGTGGAGTCATTCATTTTTTTTTGTGGAGGGAAAATAAATGCCATTGGTTGCAGCATGCGGAGCTAAGGGTTGCTCTGATTGGAGAACAGCAGATGCCCTGCTGCTCTTTCTCTCTCTCCTCTCCCTCTCTTCCCTCCCTCCCCGTGGCCACGGACCTCTGCAGCTCTGGCGCGCGCGGTCAGGTGCTTCTGGTTATGTGACAGTACAGTGTCTTACACAAGAATGGTGCAGCGAGGCACATTCCCCCAGCCCTCCCTCCCGCTCGCGCTCGCGCTCCCTCACTGACACTGCTGACCTATATTCCTCTAAAGCTCCTGTGCCAGAATGAAACGTATAGCACTTCAACACTTCTCCCACATTAACAACCAATTGTCTGAACTGCCTTTTCTTTTTTTGTCAGTGCATAATTATTCTTTGCACAAGGACCTTTTTTCAGTGTGGCATTATTTGTTTTAATGTCTGCTGTAGTAACAAGCTAGAGAAACACACTGTATGGTATAAATTCCGATGTCTTCTGAAAGACCAAGGTGTTATATAGTACTTGTTTTATGGTATGTGCCTATTTTTCTTTAGCATTGTGTGACACCAATAGAGTTCTGTTCTGAAGTTCTGAAGTAGCCATCAGAGGAATTTCTGGTATTAAACAATTTGTTTGCTTTTTGTGTTTTCACAGCCTTGTTCCCAGAAAGAAGGAGAGGGTTGTGTGGCCCTGGGAGACTGGTAAGCTGTGGAAAAACCCTCATCCAGACACACTGACCTACTTCCTCTCGAAGACACCTGAAGCCTTAGGTCACAGCCTGGACTGTGTCTCTCTGAAGATTTGCAAGCAAACAAAAACCTGCTGCAGCCAGAGTCAAGGAATTCCTGCAGACCGACTTGACCCAGTTGTGCGATAAGAACACGGAAGAAGTTTCACATCAGCTCACCCTGAGGGGAGAAGACTTCTTTGTTCTCAGAACTTGAACTACGAAAATTTGTTAAATGAGGGAGGTCTATGTCGAGTTCCACCTCTTCCTTATCTTCTTGGCCAATTTGGACACTTGAAGAGTCTGGGAGCTAATCTGAAACAAAAGACCAACATAAGCACTTGCCAATCACTGAGGTTCCTCCCCAGAGGAACAAAGGGACCTCATTAGAAGTAATTAACTGGTCCTTCCTTGAAAAAAAAATCTCACTGTAAGAACTTAAAGTTACACACCAGATTTTTAAATAAGTTTATTTCAATGTCAGCTGAGAGCTACCCTACCAAACTGGCCTCGCTTGGAAGACAATGGAAAGCCTGAATCTTCACGTCCCAAATCCTAGTGCCAATTCAGAAACTTTGGAAACGCTTTCAAGCTACGGTGAGAGTACCCCATCATCCCAAAACACATCTGGCCGACGATTGGCCAAACCCAAACCAAACATGACCTGCCGAAGGAAGCGAGAGTTCATCTCTGACGAAAAAAAGGACGCCTCCTACTGGGAGAAGCGACGCAAGAACAACGAGGCAGCGAAGCGCTCCAGGGAGAAGCGGCGACTCAACGACATGGTGCTGGAGAATCGAGTGATGGCCCTCAACGAGGAAAATGTCCGCCTGAAGACAGAACTCCTGCAGCTTAAGCTGCGCTTTGGCCTCATCAGCACTGCCTCCTACATGGAGAAGACCCAGCAGATCAGCAGTGCGACTGCAGCAGCCAATGGCGGCACATCCACGGGGTCTAGCACCCCCTCTGCCAAGCCCTACTTCTCCAGCAGTGGCTACTCCAGTGCCTCACAGGTCATGATGAACTCGGACTCCTCCGAAGCAGAGCAGATGAGCCGAGGGGAGCGTGCAGTCCTCAAGTACTCGCCGCGCGGCTCCCTGTCTGACATGTCAGATGGGTCATCTCGCGACAGCCCAGAGCCGGTTTCCTACAAAGTCAAGCATGAGAGTGCGGGCATGGACATCGGCAGGCTGGAGACCAGTGTCATCAACGGCATGTTTGGTGGCCACCACAACCTAACCACCCTCCACCCTCACCACCCTCAGGAAATGGAGCAACAGGAATCTGTGACTGGCCTCACCTCTCAGTCCCCAACAACCCAGAGGAGCGTCATCCTCTATCGCTCCAGCAGCGGCTCTTACCCCGTCGACAGCCAGAGGGCAGAGGACATGGAACAGCAGCCAGAGACAGAGCTCAATGGCCAGGTGCCCTACACAACACCAAATGGGCTAAATTCAGAAAGCTTGGAGACCATCACCGAGGTGGCCAAGCAGCTCGCCAGGAAGACTTTGGACTCTCCGCCCTACGAGCACAGCAGCAGCAGTCATGGCAGCCAGATGGAAGGAGTATCAGAGCAGGAGACACAGGCACATGATCATCAGCAAGCCAACCGTGCTCTGGGTCAGTGTGGGAATCAAAACCAAGAACACAACCAGAACACTTTTGCTCCAAACCTTCTGCCGAGCAACGAGGAGGGCAAGACCCACCTTTATCACAGCCAACAATCCTACCTCAACACCCTAGATGAAGAGCCACCAGTGTTAACATATGAAGGGGGCCCAAGAACCGAGGTGTTCTACCCTGAGAACTCATCTTCAGGCAAAGACACTTCCTCCAGTGATGGAGACCCGCGGAGTTCTGACCGCGAAGGTTCCACGGACGACGAGTCTCCATCCTCGTCCTCCTCGGAGACAGGTGGTTACCAGTGCCTGACAACAGTCCACCACCAGCCCACCCTTTCTCCCACCAGCTCCTCTGCACCTGCCCACAGTGGGGAGGGTCAGTCAGAGGTCAAAGCCACAGCTCTGCCTCACAAGCTGCGCCTCAAGTACCGAGCGTTGTCCAACGGCGGCACACCAGCTCAGGTGGACGTCTTCACCGGCAGCAACCCCAACACCGCCTCGTCACCAAGCCCTGCCCTGCCTCAGCACCCTTACCTGGCCCTGGCCCATGTCACCCAGCAGCAGGGGCCAGCCACCCCCACCACCTCCTTCATCCCCAACAACAGCAGAGAAGGAGAGAAGAGGTCGCCTGAGAGGGCGAACGCAAAGAGATCTCCCGCTCGGGAGTCAGAGGAGAAGGGGAAGGAGAGCGGAAAGAAGACCGCCGGGGGACGAGGAGGAAGAACCAAGAGGCGTGAGTGAACAAAGGAAGACTATTGGACAGTAACTAGTAACTTCCTGCTACAAAAACCAGGCGCCTCAACTCAACCAATCCACACACATAACCAATGTATGATACTCCATCACTCATCCTCCCATAGCTGAGGGTAGAAAAAAAACGTATTGATTAGTTCCTGGTTTGTGATTTAGGATGTGGTTTTGTGTCTGGTACACTGTGTCATGTTTGGTCAAGACCCTAATGGTTCTCATTCTCACAGAGAAGTTCAAAAGCACTTATTGGGTTAGACAAGGTATATTTGTTAAAAAAAAGGGGAGTGAGCTCTTTTAGTTTAATCTGAAATTCACTGTGTCAAAGCTCAAAGCTGAAAAGGAGGATTGTCCTCAGATAGAGTACACAGCAATGACCTGTGGCTTGCAGACCTCTTGTTCAATCTCAGATGAACTCTAAAAACTGCTGTGGTCACAGCTGTCTCAACAGGTGGCACTTAACATTTCTCAATTAGCATTTTGGGGGACCAAGTACCCCACAATGAGTTTCACTCTTCATGAAGACATCTCTTCCATTTATGATTCACTTCCCTCCTTAGCCCCATTCCCTGCCATTTTACAAGCACTTGGATTGTATATTACTGTGACATACAAATTTACAATTATTTAAATATATTTTAAGAAAAAAACTAAATATCGAAAACTACCAAAAAAGAAGAAAACACAGAAGTGTTAGAGGGAGCAGACATGAAATGGCTGTTTTTTTTTTGTCGTGCTGGAATCGTTGTACAGTCTTAACCTGTTAATTGCTAAATTTAATGCTTCCAGTTTATTTTTTTGAAATTCATTTTTCAAGGTTTTACAAGGTATTTGAATGTGCCCATGTTCTCAGTTTGTCTGGTCATATTTCAGACAAACGAACCTGATTCGATGTCAGCTGCTCACAGTCAAAATCGGTAGTGTGGGTGGGGGGTGGTGGGGTGGGTTGGGGAGGGGGGTTTAAATGTGCTCAGTCACCATTGACAAGATAAGCATATGAATATGAATCAAGTACATGAATAAAAATATGAACATCTGCCACTCTTCTCCCCAAGTGAAGGTGTGAGGACACGCTTGATACACACTCTCGGGTGACTTCTTCACAGTTCAGATGTGGCTGCAGATATGGGAATATGGCCCATGTCAAAACATATCATGATGACGGACTCCTCCTCAGAGATCAGGTTTCTCAAAACCTTGATACTACCTCAGTAGAACAGAGTGCTGGAGTGGCAGATGGTACTTAAGTGTCTTATGTGTCTCACACATGGCATGGATTTGGAATTCATGGCATTGAATTTGGCTGTCCACCAAATTTTATTGGTCCGGATTTTAATTCTTTGGCCGTTTTTTTGTAATAACAAGGTCGCATATTCGTACATATATAAATATATGTATGCTATCTGGTGATTGCCATTATCGACCATTGGGATCACTTTACTGTTTTAATTCTAAATAAGGTGCCTCTCTGTCTTTTTGGGACAGTGGACACTTCCGCGTAGCGCCCTAGACCCACTGTAGTGTTCCACACACCGGGATGCTAAATGCTGATCCTGCACTGTATCATTTGGTTTGTACAATCTGTGTCTAAGTGTTTCGCTTTCAGGTGCCTGCCACTGGCCATTGTGTATAAATGTAAAGTTTTCTCTCTTTGATGATGTTATAAGGTTTATTTTATTCTATTGTTATTATTATTATTATTATTTTATATTTCATATTTCACCATTATTATTTTTGTTAATGTATTTTCTGTCCCTCTGTCTTTATCCTCCACCTATCTCTAGAATGTGATTCTTTATGTATGTACACCCCTCAACCCCAACCCCCCTATCGTACGTACACCAGTGTACTCAGATGTAATGTGTGTTTGCAGAGTTTCAAGAAAATAAAAGGAAAAGAGTTGAGAAGAGGGGTGTGTTTGGGTGTTTGCTCTGGCACCTGGCACAGATGTGGTTTGGTCTGAAGGACACTAATGTTGAAAATGAAAGATGGATGACAAAAAAAAGAAAAACAAAAAATAAAACATTGAATTTCTCGATCACTGTGGCATAGATTTCTTTATTGTGCATCATGTGTGTATCTTCATATAGGGGCACTGGCAGGGATCGAAAAGTTAGGATGAGTCTGTGGGCCCGGCACTGACAGTGGTGGCCTTTAAGGACACTATTAAAATCTTTATAATATCAAACAATAAAGTGGTACTGTTTGACAGGGCCCACAATTTCCACCTACACCCCTGGGGGGAATAAAGAAACCAGGGTTATCATTATTAACCACCCTTACAGTATAACACTGTCCTCATCACAAAAAAAAAACATAAAAACTGAAACTCCTCAAACAGTACTTCACTAAGTAAAGGAACCCATCAGACCCAGAAGTGCACTCTAAAGTAGTTCCCTCCTCCTGACCCTCGTAATGGCCGAGCCCTAGCTACCCCGGCTGGTTTCTCCTGGCATGCCGGCTTAATTGAAATGTGAGGAGCATCAGAATGACACACGGGTACATAGTATCCCAGCAGGGCTTCGGAATCTTCTGTCCCTGACATAACACTGGCCTACTTACCCACATCAGACAAACAGGCCCGCCAAGATGAGCGGCGGCACACACGCACACACACACACACACACACACACTCTTGTACAGTCACTTCACTTCTTGATTCTGCTCCAGAGCGGGTCAGAAGCCAGAACAGAGTCTCTGTTGAATTTAAGAGGTCAAGACGTCCACCCTGTACCTCATGCTCCTGCAGGGACACACCGTGTACCAGAAATACTCAGACTGCTGGAAAAACGATTAAACTTCACATGGGAATGACACCTCCCTCATAATTAAATCGCAGGCCCATCAGAGAGGAACAGGGCGCTCCAGCACAGGGAGGAAGAAAGAAAGAGAGAGAGAGAGAAGGCTGTGAGCTTGTGAACATTTTGTCGTAATAAATACCACAGGCGGTGTGGCGAGGCGAGCGGAGACAGGAAACTTCTAAAAATGTGCTAACTATATTTCACATGGTCTTGGATTCCCAAACCAACTATAACACGGCTACGGATGTTACATAACTACGTCTGACTAATTGAGCTTAGAGAAGAGGGGGGGATTAAACAGGAAACAAAGATAACAATAATTTGTTGAGACTTCTAGGGTTGGGCTGCTCCATTTCAGAATAATTATTGACAACATTTAGCAATTATAAAATTGTAGTTTACACAGTAGATTTGTGAAACCTTAGTGAGGAAGGTCTTATATAATATATTTTTTATTTCTATGCTGCACTGCACATTCCATTACACAGTGTAGGCTAAATTCTATCACTATAGTTACCATATTTCTATTACTAGCATCATAAAAATAATACCTGACTGACTAACTGAAAAATGAAGGAATGAAAAGAAGGGAAATTAAAAGAAAGATTGAATGATGGAACTTAGTAAGAACAGATTTGTTCATGTCAATCATGTCAGATTGTTTTGATTGTCACCAGTGCAGCCATTCCCTGTGAGCAGCTATGTGTGAATGGGAACAAAGAGCTGACTGTTATGGCTGCTGCCTGTGTAGCACGAGGAGAAGCGCTGCACGTTAGCATGTGAAATGTGCTCATGGCGGCGATGCTGGTTGCCGCGGCAGCCACAGAACAATGGCAAGGTGACATTCAGTGACAGCCGCAGTGCTTACAAGGGTCCAATGCCTCTGCTCTCGTCTGCCCCCCCTCTCCCTATCTATCTATCTCTCTCTCTCTTTCCCCCTTCCTGTTTTTTTCCTTTTCATACGTTTTCCATCAGTTTGGATCATACAGGAGCTTGCGAAAGCAGGTCAGGGGAAAAGTAGGTCAATGCGGAGGGGAGGAGAGGGATGAGGAGTGGTGAGGAGTGGAGGCGGGGGGCAGAGGAAGAGGGAGGGGAGGGGTGGTGGTGGTGGGGGGGGCGGGTATGTACGTCACAAATCTGCCACTGCAGACAAACGCAGGCATATGCTGCTGTGGTCAGGTTTAGGTTAGCCTCCCCATCCATCTTGCAGCCTGAGAGCGCGCGCGAGAGAGAGCCTTAGTAGAATGTTGCACTGTAGGATGTAGATACACTCTTTCCTCACTATACAAAAACAGATTTGCCTCAAAGGAATCATCACACATGCATTATAATACATTAACATAAAATGTAAGGTATTTTAAATATATCTTTGGTTTAGTGACCTTCAAAAAGCAACCAAGCACAGGTTTTTTTCTATCTGAAACTTGTTTGTGGGCGGAGTGCACTGTCATCTTTAGATGGATGTTTCCTGCATTCCTCAGAAGCCACGCAATCCTCTGTGTTTACATCCCAGACCTGCAAATGATGTAACACAACTGAAAACACAATATTTGCCCTTGTGGAAAAAAATAGGCTGCCTTATTTCTCACTAACTGTGGCTTACCTCTCACAAACCTTGTGATTCCAACTCTAAAGTACAAACTTCAAAATACACAGAAAACACAAAGCCAATTTACTGTACTTCAGTTTCTGCCTTAAAGCCAATACTGTGTTTTTTATTAATTGGCTTCCCAATCAGGCTTATTAGCCTCCCAAATCATCACTTGGGAAACACCTAAAATATGCATTGATCTTTTTGTGGACTAAATTAACTGGTTGTGGACATATTGCTAAGCTGAATTACCATAACTGATAACTGATGTGAATAAATTGATATACAATACAACTAATGTAATTAAGTTGACATAGAATAGAATAGAATAGAATAGAATAGAATAGAGAATACCTTTATTGTCATTGCATAGTCAGTATAAGAGTAAATTGGAAGAACCATAAATAAATAACACCATAAAACAACATAACAACATGAAACACAAATGAAGTGTAGACCTTCCAAAATGGAGACTTGTAGGTTGCGTAAGTAGAAACCTGACTAGTGAGAGCTCATCGCAGTGGCACAGCAGAGGGGCACTGACGTGAGATGGCCACCAGCTCAGACCAGCAGCACCAACAGCAGCAGCAGCAACACCAGCAGCAAGCGCTCTGATCAACAGCTCAGCGCTCAGCGTTATGTAACCACGCCGCTGCAAATGTAGGTCAGAGAGAGAGCCAGCAGAGCGGAGCAGATGCGAGACAGAGCGAGAGAGAGAGAGAGAGAGAGAGAGAGAGAGAGAGAGAGCGAGAGAGAGAGAGAGAGATAAAGAGGGAGGGAGAGAGAGAGTGTATGTGTGTGTATGTGAGAGAGAGATAGGGAGAGACAGAGAGAGTGAGAGAGAAAGAGAGATAAAGAGAGAGAGTGAGAGCAAGACAGAAGGGAAGGGAGAGAGGAAAAAAACAGCATTAGAGAGAAGCGGTGTCATAACAGGGTGAGTGCATGTGTTATGCAGCAGAAGTATTGAATAAGAGAAACATTATTTCTAACGTCAACAGTTGGTGCCTGGTGTTGTACGCCTCTTGCCCTTCCAAAAGTCTGGCTCTGTTCTCGGTTCTCGGTGTTCCCCTCTGCTCATACTGTGCTCTAGACAGACTGTTTCATCGGCTATGGTGCTAGGCTGCCCTCCAAAATCCCTTTAGTCGTATTTCCTCAACAGACACTAAAACAGACACTAAAACCCTTTTACTGTTTGGAGAAGAGCAATTGATTTCGATAATCCTGATAATTACTGCAAGTTGATATATTACTGATGAGGTCAGGAAGACAGAGTATTCTGAAACTTTTTTTTTTAAGTTTACTTGTACAAATGAGGGTACTGACTTGAAATGAAAAGTGAGCCACACCCATAGCAAAGCATAGCATTAAAACAGAGCATGATAATGAAATAGACAATCCCTCATTTAGATTCTAATGCAATTCAAATTCTTATGCAAATTTCCTCCAACTGACATGAAAGTTTACATCCCTGAATGTCATGCCACTATGACACCCACATACAATCCTTTGCATAGAATTCTTCAGAAGTCCCCGCTTATATAACTGCTTATATTCATGTCCAGAGGCACAGCGAAAGGTTCTTATGAACTTCAGTTGGAGTGTCACGTCCATGCAGCAGATTTATTCACACTGCCTTAGTTAGTCCAGAGATCATTGCCATGCTTTCAAATAAGGCTGCAAGCTGCATCCATTAAAAAAATGTTTCAGTCAGATTAACAAAAGCCTTTACACTTAGCAGCACCACTATTGATATATTTAAATAAACATGTATTTCATATAGTGCATTGCAATAGATGTAGATCAAAATGAATAGCAAATTATTACTGTTTTCATGCCATCGTTCTAAAGTCATGTCAATTACCACACAGCAAGGCATGGATGCATGGGATGAATGAATGAATGAATGAATGAATGAATGAATGAATGAAAAACATATTTCATAAAAACAGTAATCTGAGCTCATGAACAGAGGACAGAAAAAAAGAACTGCTGTCTGCATTCTTTCTGAAACACATGCACATTGACACACACACATGCACACACACCCAAAAAAAAGCAGCCCTTTATTGTACTGTGTCTGGAAATCCGATAGTGGGCCAATGGTGGTTGGGGGCAGACATCAGGGTTTGCTTCTCTGTGCTGTGTGCTGCAGGTTCTGGGCTAACGGGGGCTGCCTGGCTGGCTGGCTGGCTGGCTGGCTGGCTGGCTGCCCGGGGAGGCTGTGCTGCTGCTGAACTGGAGCTGTCCCGCTCCACTGAGTGGGTCGGCCGCACCCTCGTCCCCCCCCCACCCCTCCCTCTCCACGAAAATTAGGTCAATCTTAGACAGAGGGCACTGGGAAGGGAGGGGAGAGACACCAAAAAAACAGTTTCTTAAAGAAAAGGAAAGAACAAGAGAGAGGGAGAGAGAGAGAGAGAGATAGAGAGGAGGGAGAGAGAGAGAGAGAGTATAGTATATAAATGAATAAGAAAGCGTCTGCCAAATACTCTAACTGTAACTGTATATGCATGCCATGCATATGTGATTGGAAATGTTAATGTTCTGGCAATACTAATGCCTTTTTTGTCATGCCAATAGAGCAAGTTGAGCTGATTAAAGAGAGAGAGAGAGAGAGAGAAAGAGAGAAAGAGAAAGAGAGACAGAGACAGAGACAGAGAGATAGATAGAGAAACAAAGACATACACAGAGAGACATAGACAAAGAGATAGAATGAGATGGGGGGAATCAGACAAAGAGAGAGAGATGGCCTTAAACAAGAAGGGGGTTGACTTGTGTTGCAGGGGCAGAAGTAAGTAATGTATGAGAAACGCCCTGCTGTGTAGACCAGACCTAACCACAGCTTCCAGTGAGGTCAGGCCGTAAGTATGCAGCCTGGCATCTCTTACGACAAACTGCCTATGGGTCACAGGCAACTTTAGACTATTAGGGCTGAAACTCCCAGCTACTTTTTTTTCCTATAGCAGAGAACAAAAGGAAGACAAAGCTGGCAAGAGGTTCATTTTGGAAAGAGGCCCTAGTCTGGTTAACCGGCCCGGGGCTGGTGCACTTTTATCGAGTGGCCCTGAAGGAATGAAAGTTTGTAAAAAAGTTGTGTAGGGGGGGATCATAGGCAGGTCATGGCAG
>CM059281.1:6328375-6420875 GCA_030347295.1 Setipinna tenuifilis
ACACACACACACACACACACACACACACACACACACACACACACACACACACACACACACATTTTGAAAGGGTGAGTAAGTCTTAATTCCAGCATATTGTGACACAATGACTGGTGATTGCATTTGTCCCATAATGAGCTCAGAAATGGTGAGCTTGAGATTTACAAATGCCCTCTCTGTCTCTCTCTCTCTCTCTTTCTCTCTCTCTCTCGCTCTCTCTCTCTCTCTCTGCCTCTCTCTCTCTACCACCAGTCCTCAGTAGGGGCTAGATGAATGCAAATGTTCCTCCTTCATCCTGTCACAGCATCCAGACATGATTATTAAAAGGCTGTGTTTTCCAGCCAAGCCGTTTTAAATTCTAAATTATATTCCACCTCCTCTAATCTTGTGTTTCCAGTGAAAGGCCAGTTTTTTTCTCTCTCTCTCTCTGTCTCTCCCTCTCTTCTTTCCAGCTGCGTCTCCTCTGACATAGCACAGTCAGTACACACGGCAGATTCCTGGAAAGTGGTTCCTTGCATGTACGGGCGTGTGTGCATGTGTGTGTGTGTATGTCACGACAGAAGACACTGCCATTCGCAAAGGAGAGTGTGTTTGTGAGCCTCGAGGAGCCAGAGCCAGAGCTGGTGACACTGTGACCAACTGATTAAGTATCTATTACAGCAGACAGACGCGCAGGACTGACCCTGCCTTTGGCACCTGACCCAGGACCAGCTCAAGCAGGGATTGAGTTTGCCGAATGCACACACACACACACACACACACACACAAACACACACACACACACGCACTCACACAGACCCACACATATACACACACACACTCACGCACGCGCGCAGGCACCTGCCAAACGCGTCAGTCGGCCAGCCTGCTCTACCCTACCCTACCCTGCCCTGCTTGGAGGCGGAAGGGCACTCAGCGGCACCGTTCCCCAGTGGCGGGGCTCATTGTCTGGGTCAGCGCTGTTTGCACGGCCCCACATCCACATCCGCTGCACTGAGCCTCACTGACATCCAATATTTGTCACCCGGCCAGTACACAAGGTCAGTGTGTCCAGGGAGTCTGGCGGCTGTCATCCGCACTTCATAGAAAACAGCCATCATGCCACCATTACTTCAGTGGCACAAGTGATGCCTTCAGATGCCTCGAGTGCCAACCAAAAAAGCTTGTTTTGTTTGTGTGCATCAATTTTTATAGTATTGTCCGATGGCTGATTTCATCTGTACTACTTGTCTAGCACATAAGCATTCAGTGTTCTATGTAGTGTTAGAGACAGTGTTGAAGTGAAACATCAAAGTGCAGATGTCAGAGTGATGGCCTATGTTCTCACTTTTTTTGGCTTGACTTTTACCATCTAGTCCAGTAATGTTATGTATAGTGTGCCAGACAGGTGATGGTGAGTTTTGTAATATTCTGATTTTTTGTTTTGCAGTTTGAATTTTGTTTGCTGAAGGTGTATAACAGAAGCCCACTTTTGGTGGGTTCTGTCTTAGGAGGGCGGGAATGTTACGACCTTGCCAAGTCTCCTGACCAGCCCCATTGGTTGTGTGTTCCTGTGCGCCTTACCTGTTTGCATGCCTGTCTATCTGCTACAGGTGCATTCTATGCAGGGTGTGCAGGGTGCTCTTTGCTGCAGGTGCAAGGGGTGCACGTTGCTCATTTGCTAATTAAATACCCAATGGGTGCTGGGGAAAAAAGATATCCTCTCCACGTTGCTTGTATGCTCCTTTCCTCCCAGCTTTCTGGTTTTGCCTTTAGTTTGCATGGAACTGACTGGCACCACGTTTCCATTTCCTTACACTGTACAGATTTGCAGATTTTCTATTCTTTCAATACATTTATTTTTAAAGTTTGATTGTGCCATCTTGCTTGAGCCAGTAGGCTGTGACAGCTCTATCACAACTTCATAGGATCAGCAGAAACGCAGACAAAGAAAGAAGACAAAACAAAGACCGTGAGGACATAGAGAGGAGAGCCAAATCTAACACATAGCTGGACTGCCCCCTTCAGGTAAATGAAGGAATTACAGATTTTTCAGTTGAAATATTGTCCAAGGTTGGCCTCTTGTGGTAAGATCTCTCACTACTTAACTTTGTGGATCCTCTTACATAATGGCGTAGCATGTTATATTTTAGAAAAAGGAAATCACTGTAAAAATATTTGTTTTTGTAAGTTTGGCTGACATATTTTAGCCTTTTTTTCCACATGGGAAAGCTACTTTATTAAGTATCAGCTATATCAGGTACACATACTCAAGTGTCCCCGGAATTCTCTTCTCTTAAGCACTCATATTCATATAAATACACACAAGCATACAAAAAAGCTAACATACACACACCCCTTTTAAAATCACCCAAACTAAAATTATTTCCAGGCAGATCCATTCATATTTTCATTAGTCCAATGAACACATGGACACCATGTGAAAGTTTCAGACTGGTGAGAAAAAACATTTTAAAAGATAAAAGGGTCACAATAAGGTATGCATGTTCTAAATTTCAGTACAAATGTTGGCTGCAACAGTAACAGTTTGTCTTTGACTTGATTTTTTCTTGTATTTCTGCCTGTTTTCTTTGTCATGTCTGCTACCTAGAAGGTGGTTCCTGTGTTTTGTGAATGCTTTAAGGCATAGTAACAGTACTTAAGTTTTTCATATAAAAAATGCACATGCATTTAACAGGCAAGACCATGTGAAGGACTTATTGGTCTGAGATGATCTGGAATTACACAAGAAAGTAATAAAACACCGGAACACTAAATTACCTCTGTAGGTGTAGACTATCCACCAAATACACATACACAGATTGAATAAATGATATATTAATCTTTATTTAATATTTCACGGTTTAAAATATAGGCAAGAGTGCTTAAAATAATTTATGTCATACACAACCCACTCAAGCAGTAACCACATTCCCCCAAACCTTTCTGCTGGTTTCTGAAGAGGCCACTAGAGCCACTTGTGCATTTGAAGATCTCACCTGCTTAACCCCTCAGCCCTTTTAACACCATCTGACCACACTGGGCTCCATTAAAACAATCATCTGTGCAAGAACCAATCATGACTTATGGTCCTCACGGCCTACATGACTCAAAACACACAGTATTGCCCATGCACACCTCAGCAGACATATGTCTTTAATACATAGGCTGAATCCGAAATGTTTACTGGTTAACTGTACACAGTGCAGCATGTACGAAAGAAAACAAAGTGACTAACACCCTATTTAGTGCACTCCGTAATTAAACAAGGAAACATTCCGGACACAACCATAAGGTTAAGAGAAACCAGTCAGGATGGGTAACAGAAAGACCTTACAAGGTGGTCTGCTTGACTGATAAAAATCCTTCATTATACACAAAGGGAATTAACTTTAACACACACAGGACAGTGCTTCCTCTTCAGAGGTTATGTTAGTCTGGGTCTGTACGTCCTGTTCATTTCTACATGCATCTACATTAGCAGAGGAAAAGTGTCACAAAATGCAAAAACAAGGACAACACAAAAGTGGACACATACAAGCACATGTATATAAACATTTAGGCTACATTCATACTTTAAAGACACTTATAAAAAAATTAACACTGAAATGTCATACCATTAAAAGGAATTAAAGTTTTAAAAACCTTCATTTGTATTAGTTATTAGCTTCTCCTTATTCAACTGTATATTGCTTTGTGTAACATTTATAAGCCTAAAAGCAGTAGCACATTGCATGTTTTGTGGAAGAGAGGACTGAACCGTTATAGTTGTGGGCACTCTGAACCGATATATCGATCCTTAAGCCAAGCCCACAATTCCTTTCTTTGTCCCATGATTCCTTTCTCTCTCCATCCTATGGTTGGCAGTGTGCAATCGCAATCTTGCTTGAACAGTTCCCAAGTTGCACCAGGCCTCTCTGCTCATCTTTTTGTCTTAAGTCTTAATCTGCATCTCCCATCTGAATTCCATTATGTTGCTCAAAAACAATTTCTGCTGCTTGGTCAACACTTTAGGAATGGCTACAAAATAAACCAGCTTTCTATAAAATACTCCTTGCTTTGCCAAAATGTCTCTCTTAATTTAGATCATCATAAGCCACTGCTTACGACCATCTATTGAGCAAGCTGCAGAGAGGCAGAACAGCTGGTGTTTTGCCAATCACGAACTAAAGTGCTAGAAGATCTCTTTACATGAACAGATTCTTGCCTCAGAGAGAAAACAGCACTGGTCATTCGAAGACAATCACTCCTTTCCAACTCTGTGTCCTCTTCTCTGAAATTCCATCATGAGTACCCAAGTGTCCTTCTCTGTTCCTACCAACCACCCCACTGTCATTGCACGTTTCCCATGTCTCCTTCATTTTTTTGTGAGTTTAACATCATGGTCCCAGCCCTAAAGTGACATTCTACTTCAATATACCAAGAGTCTGACTAACTGTGTAGTGTGCAAACAGCTCCTCAGGTAGGCAATTGTGTGCAGGCTTTCTCCACGTGTAGTTGCACACACAAGCACCAGGGGTCGCTCTTGAGCTATAGTGACTGATGACGGTAGGCCAACCAACAGCTGTGGCTTTCACTTGCCATGGCGCCATCGTCCTGCATCGCTGGGACTGGAGCTGGACCCTAAGGTTCGGCAGTGGCTCCTCCAGCGCTGTCTCAGGACGAAGTCATAGTTGGCAGACGTACACATAGCGTAGAACACATTGGCTTTGTCTGGGATCAATAGTTCTGGAAAACACAAAGGCAACGTCTGTCAGAGGAGGAGCAATGCTGACCTTCTCCTCAGAACTCGGGGAATTCAAATGCTGCCTTATAAACCCAAACCGAGAGGAAAATATTACTTCCTACAACAGTCTTATCTCCGTCTCTCAGAAATAAATAAGATCTTATAAACTTTTGTGAACTAAAACTCCCTTAGGTAAAAATGAGTAGTGTAAGACAATTTTAAGATACAACACTGAACTTACACTGGACTTATATATCAGGCTTCACTGGACACTGTGTATTAAGAGTTTAACCTCACTCAATTCTGAATTGTTTCAAACACCCTCAGGAGAAAAAGATACAATCAGCTTAATATAAGATCTTATTTGTTTCTAAAATGTAAAGTTTTTTTTTTCCTTGTATATGCCTCCAATGCACATGTAAATTGTGTCTTTTTCTTCTCAAGGAAACAAAATGCCTGCTAGCTGAGAAAGAGAACCCGTCACACTGGATTCACTTGTCTTCTATTTTGGGCTACAGTCGCTCACATGATAATTAGGGCAAAACAATGAGACATGTTCTGTTGAACTTCCTCTCTGTTGACAGAAATGTTCTTCTGGAGCTGCCCTCCACTCACCTTTGTCTTGGGACAGCACCTGGCTCAGGCTGAAGTCGTGGCAGTTCATCCCCTCCAGGTTGTGCTTATCCAAGGCCCTCTGGACCACCTGAGCGGTCTTGTCCTGACTAGTCAACTGGGAAAATGCAATTGTAGATTTTAGTCATAGGTTAACTACACTAAAAGGACAGCAAGAAGTGAAGTCTAGCATCATGGTTCATTAAGCCTACTCATGTCAACATGGTAACTGAGAAAACCCTCTTCTGAAAACAGGTTACCACAGTCAATAACCAGGTTTCCATCGCATTTTAACAGGATAACAGGATAACAGGATTTTATTTGTCACATATGTTCTTGTGCTGGCACAACACACAGTGAAATGGGTGCTGTGACTACTCCCTTTGTGTAAAAATAATAAATAATAGAAAAATAAAAGAGGTGTCCTAAGTATTTAAAAAGCGTATGGCTTGAGGGAAGAAACTCCTGTGTAGTCTTTCTGTCCTGCACTTTATTGAACGTAGACGTTTCCCAGAGGGCAGCTTTTCAAACATAGTGAAACTGGGATGGTGAATGTCTTTCATTATTCTTTTTGCCCTAGTCTTAGATCTTCTTGAATATATGTCATGCAGTCCTGGTAGGCTGGTCCTGGTGATTTTTTCAGCAGAATGTATAACGATGGTTACGTATGTAACCGCGGTTCTATGAGTTTCGGATGACCGCCAGAGGCGGTGCTTTAAGCACCTGGATGTCCATTACGCGTGCGTGCAGGTCGAGTGTTTGTATCAACAAAGTCACCTGTGACGTGGGAGACATACATCCTGTGCCTCGGGCACAAAAGGCATGTCGACCCCGGAAGCGATCTCTGGCAATTTTCTCGTGAATAGTCCGAGTGACTGCCAGACTCTGGCGGTCATCCGAAACTCATAGAACCGCGGTTACATACGTAACCATCGTTCTATTTCGTTTCTCCTGACCGCCAGAGGCGGTGCTTTAAGCACCTGGATGAGTAATGCCAACAAAGTCACGAGGGACTCCTACCTGCCCTTCTAAGGATGTTGCAAAGGAGCAGGAAGAACAGCTGAAGCCACTGGGTGATGCGGGACCACATTGAGGCTATAAAACCTTGCGAACGTGCAGGGGGATGACCATGATGCCGCTGCACATATGTCTGACAGGGGGACTCCCCTAAGGGCCGCCCAAGAAGTAGCCACGCCTCTAGTCGAGTGAGACCGCACTCGAGGCGGGACAGGAACACCACTGCTCTTGTATGCCAGTTCGATGGCAGTGACAATCCATCCGGACAGCCTCTGTTTGGACAGGGCATGACCTCGTCTGGGTCCAGTGTGACATAAAAACAGTGAATCTGACTGGCGGATGGTAGCCGTCCGATGAAGGTACTGTCTCAAAGCCCGCACCGGGCACAACAGTTCGCTGTCCACACCATGTCCCATCTCCTGAGCAGAGGGTTGAAAGGCTGCCAGGCTAAGAGGCTGGTTCACAAAGGCAGTGGAAAACGTTTTAGACAGAAAGGAGGGGTTTGGCCACAAGGTCACCCCTGCGTTCCCTGGATGCCAATGTAAGCACTCCGTGCTCACAGATAGAGCATGTATCTCACTCACTCGCCTTGCCGACGCAATGGCCAGGAGAAAGGCAGTCTTTGTGGACAGCATGTCCAAGCCCAAGTGGTGTAGAGGCTCAAATGGGGGTCTTGATAGTGCTGCCAAGACGAGAGGAAGATCCCAGGGAGTAACTGGGTTCCGCATGGGCGGTCTCAGCCGCTGAGCACCCTTGAGGAAACGACCCACTAGTGTGTGAGACCCCACTGTCACACCGTCAACCCTGTTATGTCTCGCCGAGATAGCAGCGATATACACCTTAATAGTGGAGGCTGCGAGTCCTCCATCCAGCCGAGACTGGAGAAATGAGAGTACAGTAGGCAGGGGACAGCTAGTTGGCTCCTGGCCCAGTGCAGTACACCACTCAGAAAACAGCTTCCACCTGTTGGCATAAAGTGCATTGGTGGAGGGTGCCCTAGAATTAGTGATGGTATGCACCACTGCCGGTTCACAGAGGCCTAGCAGTGGCTCCGGCCCTTCAGAGGCCACACCCACAGCTGCAACCGTGCCGGGTTCGGGTGCCAGATCTGGCCGTCCAGCTGGGAGAGGAGGTCCATCCTCGTGGGGAGGCGCCATGGCTCCCCGTCCAGCAGCCTGTACAGTGCTGGGAACCAGACTCGGCCTGGCCACCTGGGGGCCACAAGCAAGACCTTGTGTTCTCCCCACATCACTCTGTGCAAAACGGGCAGTATCAGTGGCAGTGGAGGGAAGGCATACAGCAGCTGGTCCGGCCATGCGTGTGCCAGCGCATCTTGGCCCAGAGGGCTTGACACTTCCCCCAACGAAAACCAGAGGGGACAGTGTGTTGTTGACTGGGAGGCGAAAAGGTCCACCTCCGCCCTGCCGTACTTGTACCAGATTGCCTCCACGACCTCCGGATGGAGCCGCCATTCGCCAGGATTGGGATTCTGGCGAGATAAAAGGTCTGCTGCCCTGTTCTGAACGCCAGGCAAGTACATTGCCTTCAGGCTCAGCAACCGTGGGTGGGCCCATCGCAGGAGCAGCTGGGCCACCCGCAGGGACTCCCTGGACCTGGTACTCCCCTGGTGGTTGATGTGGTAGACCACCGATGTATTGTCCGTCCGTATGAGGACATGTCTCCCTGCCAAAGCAGGAGCGAAATGCTGCAGAGCATGCCAGACAGCCTGCAGCTCCAGCACATTGATGTGCAGCCCCTGTTGGGAAGGCGTCCACAGGCCCCTGACCGTTCGGCACTGCCAAACAGCGCCCCACCCCTCCAGAGAGGCATCTGTGGTCACCACCTCCCTGCGAGAAGGTACAGCCCCCAAGGGGGTGCCTCGGGTGAGGAAGGCTTCCCTCCTCCAAGGGCGTAGATGTTTCAAGCAACTGGCAGTGACCCTGACCAGCTCGTACCTGTGGTGGGTTGGATGCAGCCGCAGACTGTTTAACCAGATCTGAAGAGGTCTCAAGGATAACAGGCCAAGCGGGATCACAGAGGAGGCTGCTGTGAGCATCCCCAGGAGGCTCTGGAACGTTCTGAGGGTCAGGGCTCTGTCCCTCTTGAACCGTCGCAACAGCCTGAGAATATTGGTCACCCGTTGGTGTGACAAGGTGGCCGTCATCAACCGAGAGTCCAGTTGGATGCCAAGAAACCTTGTGTGTTGAGTGGGAACCAGGGAGCTCTTTGTGTGGTTTATTGTAAACCCTAGCCTGGTGACGTGGGAGATGAGTGAGGCCAAATCTCTGAGGGCTTCTGCTCTCGACGGAGAGCAGATCAGCCAGTCGTCTAGGTAAGGGAAGATGCGTATTCCCTGGGCCTGTAGTGGAGCCAGCGCTGCAGCTACGCACCTGGTGAACACTCTCGGTGCTAGTGAGATCCCGAATGGGAGGACGCGAAATTGGTATGCCTTCCCCTCGAAAGCGAACCGGAGGAACTGCCTGTGGTGTGGCGCTATGGGGACGTGGAAGTAAGCATCCTTGAGGTCGATCGTTGTGAACCAATCGCCTTGCTGAATGCCCTGCAGTACATTGACAGTGCGCAACGTGTGAAATTTTAGTACCTTGAGATGTGTATTCAAAGGTCGTAAGTCCAGGATGGGGCGAAGTCCGCCGTCCTTCTTTGGGATGATGAAGTAGATGGAATAGAACCCACTGTTTTGTGTATCTACGTCTAGAGGCTCGATGGCCTCCTTTTGTAACAGCACCAAGATCTCCTGGCGCAGGGCCTGAGCTTTCGTCGGATCTTTGACGAGGGTCATCTTGACCCCTCGGAATCTTGGCGGTCGGCGCCGAAATTGGATGTTGTATCCCTGGGACAGCGTTGCCACAACCCAGGGGTCCGACGTATGTTGTTCCCAGTAGCTCAGCTGAGGACTGGTGAAGCGCCCGACCGCCATAGTGTTGGTGTCATTGCCTACCCCCTCGCCCCCTGGGGTTTCTATAGGGGCGACGGCGAGCTGCCTGGTCCCGCTGTGCGGGCGGTGGGGGTTGGGTGGGGTTTGACCTACGAAATCTCTCCGCACGCCTGGGCTGGGGGAGAGGTCTCGGCACAGCTGGAGCTACTGCAGCAACCGTAGATGGTCTCAGTCTGTAGGGCTGGTCCCGACGCAGACTAGAGAACTGCTGCCTGGCCTGTGTAACTTGCAGGCTACGTTCAAGGGCCTGCTGTGCCGCTGGGCCAAACAGCTCTCCCGGGACCACAGGAAGAGATCTCAAAGCCCGTCGATATGGCTCCAAGAGTGGGGATTGAGCCAGCCATATCTGACGCAGAGCGAGAGTCAGTGAGGACATAAGCCTCCCTAACTCGCGCGTCATAAAGGCAAACGCCTGTAGAGAGGTGTCACTCAGGTCACGTACGGAGGGGTCCACCTCAGCACCCTGTAGGGTTTGAGACATGGCCAGTAAGAGGTGCGACATGGAATTACCAATACGCCCGATGCGTGCCGCTGTGTCGTAGCTTTTCACGATGAGGTCATCGGTCAAGCGACACTGTGGTCGAGGGCAACGTGCATCTGGTCTGAGGGCCTCCCCAGGCGACAGCACCAGAGCCGCAACGGATGGTTCAATGTTGGGCATACGGTCCAGACCATAGCTGGATGCATCACGCATATTAGCAAGTGCCCTACAGTTACTCGGGAGGTGCGAGAGGCATCTGGGGTCTGCCCAGCATCTCTGCAGCTCCTCAACATATGGGGTTGAGGGTGGAATAGAAAAGGCCTCCGCCTGAGAGGTCCTTCTAAAAAAGGCACTCTGAGGGGCCACCGTACTGGGTGCTGGGTCCAACCCCAGACGTGCTAAGGCCATCTTAATAGTGGGCCGAACAGACATGAGGCTAGCCTCCGAGCCGCCCGGAGTACTTTGGCCGGTACCCTGGGAGTTAGCGTGGGAAGAGCGGGAACCCTCATCCATCCCCTCATCAAGCAGCTGTCCAAAACCGAGGCTCTCAGAAGCCCTGGTGGAAAGCACATCCTCCTCTAGGGCTCTGTATGCTGGTGACAACTGCGGAGGAGACACGTCAGGCGACGAGGGGGGTGGAACCGCAGCGGGGGCGCCGGCAGCTTGCGCACCAGGCTGGAGGTTAAGCAGGAGAGCTTTGATCTCTGCGAACTCAGACGCCAAGGTGTCCACCTTATGAGACAGGGGGTCAACCCGTCCCTGCTTGCCCGTCGTAGAGGCTCCACGGGCCTCAGTCCTCCTACGTTTGGGAGGGCAGGCGGCCCGAGCGTCGTCCCTCTGCGTAGCGAGTGGCTGAGAGGTGAACACGCTTTCTAGGCGGGCCAGCCTAGCTGATCTGACAGCCATGCTCATGCAAGCGCAATTCATGCATGCCAGCTCAGTCAGGCCCTGACGGAGGTGCTCAACCCCTAGGCAAGAGGGACACTTGTCGTGACCATCCCCTAGCTCTAGGGGGAGCCGGCAATCAATGCAAGTCATGAGCAAGCCCCTCGGTTGGTTCAGATCCATGGCTGGCACTCAGCGTGTAACGCTTCGCCAGACAGTGTACCCTTACCTGAGTACAGATGCCTTGTCTGAACAGGGCTATGAGGCTACGTGCAGATAGGGGCGTGCACACCCTCCAGCACAGTCAGGAAAAAATGTGTGTATATATACAGGTATATTATATGCACATATATAAATTACATATGCAGAAATGTACAGGTAGCTCAAAGTAGCAGTTTCACACTGCCTAAATATGTCGCTCTACAGGCGAGTGCTGTACAAACAGAACGACAGTATCACAAGCAACGTGTAGGAGCGAGCACACTCCCTATACACCTGCAGCTGATCTTACAATGCAAATGATAACAACAGTAGCAACAATAATAATAGTGCTGAACAAAACGGTGCAATCCGCCGTCAAAGCACTTGAGCAACATTAAACCAAAACCAATGTATACCGACACAGATAGGCTACTCTTACCGAGAGCGGGGAATCACCGCGTTGTAGTAGACAACTAATCTAACAAAACAGTTTAGAGGGAGTCCTAATGCTTCCCGTCCTGAAAGTAATATAGTAGAGGAAAGACCGCTCTACTTATGAAAGAAACTGAAACTATCGGAAAGGGAGCAGAAAAGGCACCGCTCCGTTTCAATAACAACAAAAAATACCGTCGACAATAACATCAACGTTAAAGCAAATGTCGGGAGGATTGCAGGCGAGAACACCGGCTAGACTCCACGCAATTAACCTATTTGTTGCGAGCCACGCAATTTTAGGTATAAAAATATATGAGCTCACCTGTAGTCGGATAAATCCATCCAAAAGGAAAGAATCAAGCGGTTACGGCTCGCAGTCTTTCGGAGGGCGAATACAATCCGCAGCTCCAAGGTTGCAAGACCATATAGCGTAGCCAAAAAAACCACCAACTCCAACGTGAAAACGTTAGCAACGCCAAACGAAGCAAAAACCTGCTTTTCCAGCGCGAGAAAATGGAAGAGATCGCTTCCGGGGTCGACATGCCTTTTGTGCCCGAGGCACAGGATGTATGTCTCCCACGTCACATAGCCCGTGAGCCGAGAGCCCAAAAAGTGGGTTGTTGGTACCACTTGGGGGGGCAAATTCTCACTATATTTTTTTGAAACCTATGTGTCTCTGGAGTATATTGCTGTATGATAGCAAGCTGGATCTCATAGCTTTTTACAGCCCTTCAAAGATGACCTGTCCCAGAGAAAAAAACTATTTTCTTACAAGTGACTTTTTTTAGATTAACCACTAGTAGAGGCTATAAAAAGTCCCAAGCAGAATAATTACCTATTTAAATGTTGCCCTCAATGTTGGTAGACACATATATATTCATTATATGAACATTGTATCAACAATAGTGGAGAAATATGAAGATGGACAGCCAATGTTCTAATAATTTAAGATTTCAGAGCCACATACTGCAGTAACATTGTGTAATAATACATTGTGCTGTGGATTAATGTTAATCTTTCACCAGAGAGTTGAAATATGAGTAATCAAATTCAATAGGTGTACCTTAGCAAGAGTTTTTGCTTTTATAAGTCAGTGGAATCCATTACAGACTTCATAGTGAAAGGTAAGTTACACTGTTTCGGATTGAGCCCAGAGTAGTTATCACAATTATGCTGCTCATTGACACTGTGCTGCCTATTGCCAAATTTGATCTTTTTATGAGTATCTGCTAAGTAATAAAGACATATTTACTAGTAGTATTACCAAAGTACAGTCATTTCTGCAGCTAAAATGTCTATTTCTGGACATTTAAAATGGTGGACATGGAGATGATCCATCTTTATATATATACAAATAACACTTTTCCTTGTCACAATGAATACATAGAATTTGATGGTGGTGGCAAGTACTCATGAAAAAGGTAACATTTATGAATGGGCAGCATGCATTCTAGAAATAAACTTTAAAAAAAATATTACACAGTGCACCTTTAAAATGTAAAAAAAAAACCAAATGTTTCAGATCAATAGATACAATAACAGAAACAGAAATGAAACATCTGTCAGAAAACATCAAGGGAAATATTTACACTACTAAAATAGTTTTTCATGGAAACAAACAAGTTCAATCAAAATGCATTATGTAACATGTGATGTATATATTTAGTCTCTCTAACAGCATTTAGCCTATATGAACACATAAATCAGAACAAATATATTTATAACTTAGTACAAGAACTTAAACATAGGCAGAATAATCTCTATTCTCAAGGGTCATCATCATAATCATCATCTTCAGTGTATTCTGGTTCACAGTTGTCTGTGTTTGGCTGGTTAGCACAATCCATTAAACGACACATGTCAGTACATTTCAGGCCATACATCACACTCACAAGATGGCAACTTGCAAGATCGGCTACATTTGCAGGACAGCAAATCCAGCACGGCTTGAGGAGCAGCAGGTCCATCCATCCAATCAATCACCAGTCTGCCATCTTCAAGCTTCCAACCTTTACCCACTGGACTGGGAGTCTGGGGATGTGTTTGAAGGCATCTTTTCCATATTGCTGCTTGGAAATTTGCTCTTTGTAAATGTTTTGCAAGCGAGTCTTTGCAAGGCGGCAGTTGATGGGATTCAATGTCTCCTTTGTGTGAGCAGAAAAGAGTATATCTCAACTCATTCACATTGGAGGTGGCTGGTTTGGATGTGTACAGCAGGCAAACAAGTTCCTCTAAGCTGCTTTGTAACTCTGGTGAAACATCCCAATTGTCTCCTATTTGCGCCAAAGCTTCTCGCATTCGTCTGTTTTTCTTAATGATCTCTAGTGCTCGTACCTTCCCTTTTCCCGCAAAAGCACTCACAGAATCACATCCAGTGAATGCGTGAAGTCCAATGATAGCCTTGCACATTTCAGAGCCAAGTCCAGAACATATTTTGCCAATGTCAATGAGGTGTGACCGGGTCTTTGTTCCACATTTTTTATATAATCGGACACCGATTTCTTAGTGAAAGGCCAAACACATCACAAAAACATCAGTGTCCTCCGAGCATATCACCACTGCAGAGTACCCTGATGCTGCGGCATGAGCTGCAATTGTCCGTCTGCTTCTTCATGCTGGCTCACTAGTTCTGGTACTTCTTCACAATGTCCACCACTAATCTTCCAGCAGTTTTGAAGATGAGTAACAAAGAGTTCTTTTCCTTGTAGTTTGTCTGTGTACTTTGTCTTCTGCCATTCCTGAACAAGAAATTTGATGAGGCTGCTTTTATTGTTGACTTGCTTTAAAAATTGTCTCCATTGCCGTACTATTTGAGTTGGAGTAATTGTTTGGGGTGGCAGACTTTGTTCTTCACCTCTGTATGCTCTCTCAGCTGTTTTGATGGATATGTCCTCATATGTATCAAATACAACATCCACTCTGGTGCTCTTGCTTGCTTCTTTACGAAACATGCTATGAATGGCAGCAGCAACATCTTCAAAGCACGAATGAACTCAAACAATTCTGTGTATGATTCATGCTCTACGTTGAAGAACTGGATGTCTTCCTTCTGTGTTTGCTTGTGCTCAACATGATGGCGACGTGTTGGATTTCTTGTGTATTCTCGGTAGCATGTCCTGTGGTAATGGGCTTCTGCAGCAACAATCTCGCGACTAGTGACTGCCAGCATATGTGAATCTTGTCTTTGAGTGGCAATGTCACGAAGCGTTATGTCAGATCTGGTGTCTACTGCTTGAATCAAAGGTTCTCTGGTACCTGATCGTCTGTTATACCGGGTCCTTTTGCAGAATATGCAGACCTTTTCATAGACCCTAGAACATTGTGATGTCCTCTGCCGTTTAACTTGCTGCCTGCCATCATAGTCAGAACAGCCTGGTTCGCTGGCTGGTTCCTCATATTGTAAAGCATCAAGTTCCCTCTTCATAGTGAACAAGCTCCGGCATTGTCGATGGTATGCTACATCAGGGATAACACCATCTCCAAGATTTTCAGCAAGATGAAGAATGGGTTCGTGATTTCTTATGTTTGCAGCCGCCAATAGAGTTTGCCAGGAATTGTAATCGACAGGCCGAATGAGCTGATCAGACAGATGAATCTTTGTGGACTCATAATGAATGATGCATTTGGCCTTTTGTTGGAGATCATTTCCTTCCATGTTATGCCACAGCAATAATGCAGTTATGCATTCACAGCACAGACACAGGGAGACTAAATCACTGTGAGATCCATCATGCATAAAACCAGGCAGAGAAAAATGTTTGCTTGATGTGTGGGATGTTCTTTTTCTACACTGGGGGATATACCGGTATTTTGTTTGCAGGATAGCAAGTTGAACTATTGGCAATGAATTACGACTGCTATGCTGATGACAATTATTTTGAAATTGACCATTTGAATTGTAGAATTATAAAATAAATCATTTATTTAAGTAAACCTGATCACTAATCCACTCAAACAAGTTGGTGTAACAGTCAGTAAGTTGTTTCGGTGAATTTTTTTTTTTTTGTGGCAACTTTTATGAACTGCACTTAGAGGCTGCAAAATCCCTTAGCTAAGAGATACAACTTGTGCTCATGCAGAAATGTACTTCAGGTACAGATAGCTTTCACACAAATATAGTGGGAATTTGTCCCCTCAACTGTACCAAAAGCAATTATTTACGCTCGGGGAGTGTTAACTGCATTATTAATTTGTTTTATTTTATGAAATCAATAGAACAAATGACAATTTGATGGGGGGGAATATGAAATACAACATTTATCTTTATTAATGGTGATATTTAAACCACTCCAGCAAGCTGGTGGAACAGCCAAAAGTGATTTAAGTGAAATTGTATTTTTGGCGACTTTTTAGCAGCTTTTATTATGTGCACTTACCAAAGAGGCTGTAAAATCACAACACTATGAGATCCAACTTTCTCCCATACACAAATGTACTTCAGAAATAGATAGTTTTCAGACAAATATAGTGGCAATTTGTCCTCTCAACTGTACAAAAAGCTGTTAATATTAAGTTTATCAGCAGTGATGCAATTGTGTACACGCCAGGAGTATAAAGTGCACTACTAAATTATTTTATTTTGATGAATGAATTTAAAAAATCACAATTTAGATGATTGAAGTATTACATATTATTTTTATCTTAATTAATGGTGATGTTTAAACCACTCAAGCAAGCTGTTGTAACAGTCAGAAGTAATTTAAGTGAGATGGTATTTTTGGCGATTTTTGGCGACTTTTTTAAGTGCACTTACTAAAGAGGCTGTAAAATCACAACGCTATGAGATCCAACTTTCTATCATACAGAAATATACTCCAGAGATACATAGCTTTCAGATACATATAGTGGCAATTTGCCCCTCAATTGTACAACAAGCTTTTAACATTAAGTTTATCATCAGTGTGACAATTATGTATGCTTCGGGAGTATAAATTGAATTATGAAATAATTTTCTTTTAGGAAATTCATAAAAATGACAATTTTGAATCATGGAAGTATTAAATATAATATTTATCCTAATTAATGATGATGTTTAAACCACTCCAGCAAGCTGGTGTAACAGCCAGAGGTGGTTTAAGTGAAAATTGAACTTAGGCGATTTTTGCTTATTTTTCTCTAAAGGTCCATTTACTAAAGAGGCTGTAAAATCAAAAAGCTATGAGATCCAGCTTGCTATCATACAGAAATATAATCCAGAGATATATAGCTTTCAGAAAAATATAGTGGCAATTTGCCCCCCCAAGTGGTACCAGTGAACCCCTCCGGCTCACGGGCTAACAGGTGACTTTGTTGATACAAACACTCGACCTGCACGCACGCGTAATGGACATCCAGGTGCTTAAAGCACCGCCTCTGGCGGTCAGGAGAAACGAAATAGAACTCTATGCAGGGCGAGCTTATCCTGAGACGTGCAGTTGCCAAACCATGTTGAGATGTTTCCAGAAATTACAGATTCAATAGTGGCAGTGTAAAATGACCTCTGCATCTCAGATGGAATTTTGAACTTCCTTAATCTCCTCAGGTGGTACAGACGCTGTCTTGCCTTTTTCACTATCGATGAGACTTGTGGTGACCAGGATAGATCCTCAGAGATATTAATTCCTAGATAGTTGAAGCAGCTCACCCTTTCCACAGGGGCACCATATATTTCTAATTTAGTGTAGTCTGGCTGTTTCCCTCTTCGGTAGTCAACCACCAGTTCTTTGGTTTTGGTGACATTGAGCTCTAGGCTGTTCTCCACACACCATGATGACAGCATCTCAACTTCGTTTAGGTAGGCTGTTTCATCGTTGTTGGAGATGAGACCTACCACCACTGTATCATCAGCAAATTTCTTTAGTTACCGGTATTGAATTTAAAAATTCACCTAAAATGTGCATTGATCTTTACAGTGTAAAAACGCTGTTGATGGGCATCAAGTTAAGACAGATTATTGAGCCAAATGAAAACCTGATGAGTGATGGGCAATCTGGCTTCAGAAGTTACAATCCAGTACCACATATTTGTTCCAGCCACTCACTTAATCAACTCATTCTAATTACAATAACTCTTCAGTCAGGTAGAGCAGTAAAATAGTGATATAGCCTACATTAAGTGCACAGAAAGAACCAGGTGTTCTGGATTATGTGGTATTGGATTGTAGCTTCTGCATCCAGGCTGCCCCTTCCCTAGGCCACAACATATTACATCTGACTCACCAGAATGCTTTTATAGACATTGCCGTTGTTGCTGCCAAACTCCACACTGACCCTGACAATGCAGGAGTCGGCCACCTGCTTGTTGTACACCGGATGAGTCGTGGCACATGAAGTTGGGGAAAAACAAGATGTGGTGGTGGTGGAGGAGGAGGTGGAGGAGGACGACGAGATGGTGGAGGAGGAGGAACTGTCGGGGCTTAGGGGGGCCAGGTCAGACTGGGACGATCCGCAGGAGGATCTTGAGGGAGTCGGGGATGCAGAGGGGCACGATGAGGAGAAGTCTTCGGCGATGTTCTGGCAGGAGCTGGAGGGGGACTAGTAGAAGGGAACACAGCAAGCAGTCGTTTGTCAAACAACGGTAGTGACAAATGACAGTGTTAAACTGGGGCATTCTAGGTAATATGCAAAATAAACCTGTGAATAGGTTCTCAGCTGTCACCAGCAAACAGATGAAGTTCAGCTACAGACTTCATGTAAAAAAGCTTTCAAACTATTTTTAATACAACCCATCTGCCACTACATTATGTACCATGTAATATGTGTTCACGCAAACAGTATTTATGCCAAGCTGTCCATGGTGCAAGGAGGACTTGGTAGGACATAGAGGGTCTCAGGGGGTACGTGACCGTTAAAGGTTTGGAAAGCATAGGTTTGAGAGAACTTTCCATCTCATGTAGTGCAAGACTTGTTCAGCTGTATAGTACATCGTACCACAAACTGGTCTGACTCCCTGCATCTGATAATGCGACCCTTTACACTACCCTTTGTCCCAGTTCTGCTGTTTGTTAATGCACACAGAGCAGAACAGTCCTATCAAGCAAGAACCTCAGTAGAACAGCAAACACTTCATACAGTATCACCTCAAGGACATCAAGATTCAGCAGGCTCCATTAAGGTGCAGCTGAAGGTTTAGAAAGCCTTTGTAGGGTCCTTTACCAGAAGAATTTGATTTTGGTGGGGCAAATGGTATTTCAAAACCCATACCTGGAGTTTGAGTCGGAGCGGTAAGCCATTGGAGCTGGACAGGTCCTCCATCTCAGAGCTGCTAGATCCAGACGAGGAGACACTGATCTGGTCCGCATGGGTCTTCCTGCCTGCGCCGTCACTGTGGGTCAGCAGCCTGTCACACAAAGGAGAAAATCTACAGTTCCTCACGTGGCAGTGACAAGACATGTACACGCTACTTGAGGGCAATGTGCAATGTAATAATAATACATATAGGGCAATGCAACAATAATAAACATAATACAAGGGCAATGTAATAATAATACATATAATACATTTTATTGTTACTGAGCTTTTCTAAACACTCAAAGACAGACTCACAGAAGATAAAACTAATAATACCAGGTAAGGATAAACAACATGGTAGAAAACCTTATAAAGTGGTACACGACAAAGTGGTATGTTCAGGGGGCAGTATGGTAAGAAAGGAAAGGCTGTCAGTCATTTCCCGTTACATCTTGTGATGCTAGTTATGAGGTACTACAGGCCTCTGCTCGTAACACTTACGAGGAGATCTTCTTGGAGATGAGGCGGTGGCTCCAGGCGCTGGGTGAACTGGGACACGGATCTACTGGGGGCTCCAGCTCTCGAGACAGCTCATAGCTAGGAGTAACAGGAGTGAGTGTTAACGCATAGGAACATGGGGGAATTCTTCACATTGGATTATGATTAGAATTAGATAGCTTTATTGTCACTGTATACAAGACACAGTGAAATTACAGATGCCCAATGCAGTGGAATTTTGAAAAGACACACACATCATACAACCATACAGAACAGAACAAGTGAAAGACCGACAGAGAACAAGATATAGTTCTAGGTAGGTAAAGTGCAGAGTGACAGATACTGCACAGAGTCTCAATACTAGTAATTATTTCATATTGCACTATGGTTGTGGACCAATACAAAGGGGACCAGTACAGGGGGTGGGTTTGGGGGGGGGGGGGGGGGGGGGGGGGTAATGTCACTGGGTGTGTTTGTGAGAAAAAAAAGAGAAGAAGAACTTATAATAGTTTGTATGATCCACACACAGCAGGTAAGAACAATATGCCTCCTATTGCTAACTGGTGGCAACAGACTGGACCGTACCTCTGCTGGTCAGAGAGCAGAGTGCTCCCCATTAGCCACAGGCAGATGTGTGGGCAGGGCTTCAGCCTGTAGTTGGAGCAGGAGGCCTGCAGCTGCCTGATCTGGGAGAGGATCTCAAACTCCTGAGGAAACACGCCAGAGCAGACTGTTGTAAACATGTGTACAGAACATAGGCCTACGACTGATAACTAGCAAATTGCCCTTGTAAATGACATTCATGACTAACTGTCGTGTGATTTGTAAGCGCTACATGACGCACTGGGTCTTGAAATGAGGTCAGACACATTGTATGGCACTTACTCGTCTCCGTTTCTCGAAGTTGATGAGTCCACCCTGTCAGGGAAAACAAGAGACAGCAGATGAGACTAAATACGTATTGATTCCCTTTTGCTGACCTGACTGAAAACCAAGTGGACTGAGCATTTGACTAAGACTGTGCTTCATTGTTCGATCTGTTAGGTCCCTTGTGGGATGGGGTTGGGTGGGATTTGATATATTTCATATTACCTTCTATGTGCATGACATTTATATTTACGAAATAAAATAAAAAAATGAATATAAAAACACAAGTGGGCATCCATAATGCCAAGAAAATGCCCTGGTATTTAATAAATGTCAATAATTCAATAAACATTTTTTGGTTGTAGAACTTCTATAAATTGTACAAAATATGTAAATAATGTTATATTTGCTCATGTCCTGTGATATCCACAAAGTGGCCTTGCCCAATATACATAGTTTTTGGAATGTTCCATGTAGTCACTGTCCCTGTGACACAACACACCACCAGGTGACTGCCTCAGAGGTAATGAAGAGTGCTGCTGTAAATGTGGGTGCAGACAACAAAGATGTCATCGCGTGCGCTGCTCACCTCCACCGTGTCCGTCAGCGCCGTGTCCAGCATGGTGAGGACGGTCAGATAAGTGCCCAGATAAGGGACGATCCCAGTGCTGCTGCTCTGCTCAAAGGGGCCAAACAAGAACATGTTAGCACCATCATCAGACACCAAGATTCCAAATTCACAAATTCTTCATCGCCATCATGCCTGTACATAATGAATTTTTATTTGGTAGGTCTCTGGCATATGTGAAGAAACAACAATATGTGAACAGGTTATTAGAAAGACATATCAAAGGTATTAAGATTATTTAAAAACACATATCAGCAGTGTTGGCAGAGACACAGGAGGCATAGCAGCAGACCTATGTTGCAATGTGCAGTAGTGCACAACCCTCTTTTGGACATGGTGTGATGGTGTGTGTGTGTGTGTGTGTGTGTGTGTGTGTGTGTGTGTGTGTGTGTGTGTGTGTGTGTGTGTGTGTGTGTGTGCAGTGTGTGTGTGTGTGTGTGTGTGCAGTGTGTGTGTGTGCAGTGTGTGTGTGTGCAGTGTGTGTGTGTGTGTGTGCAGTGTGTATGTGTCTATCAGGGGTGCAGTGTATGTGTGTACTAGTGCATGTGATGGCAACATCACACCACACAAGGGTTATTAATGTCTACACATCACACCCTTTTATAAACCAATTCATTCTATATGCCTTGATCCAAAATAACCTCCTCAGTAACCCTTACACAGTGGTGTAAATTTAGTAAGCTATGCTTGGTGGCTTCATCCGTTGGTCATCGTGTCATTAGAGGGCACTGGGCTTTGGGTATGGCAGCATGTGATTTTTAGAGAAGCTGAAACTCAGGTCGGGGCTGAAATAAATCACCTCTCTCCCCACACTTCCTCTTTCCTCTCTCAGAAGAGCGCTCATAAACCAAACAGATTCTGCTTAACTGACAGAATTACTTTTCCTCATTCCTCTGCCTTCTGTCTGCACGTGCTCAGTTGGGATGGTTTAACTTCATGTCAGTAAAGAGTTGTTATTAATGTGCTGCTAAATGTCCCAGTGACACAAACCCACAGGACGACAGTCTACATGCACCTGCTGACGTGTGTTTTATACTATACACAGTGATGGACTGACTTTAAAAGCTACAATCCAGTACCACATGTTTGTTCCAGCCATTCACTAAATCATTAGATTCTTATTAGCACAAAGCTTCAGCCGAGTAATTTACTAAAAAAAATCACTAGATACCTTGTTACTAGAGTTTATGTAGATATCTAGTCTATTGAGTGAGTGTATACATCAAATAGATACTCACAATCTGCCTTGACAGAGGACACAGTTTCGGGGACCTGGGAGTTATGGGACAGTCCTCTGTTGTCTGGTTGCCCTCTGCTGATTGGCTGCCCTCCTAAGGTAAGGAGGGAAGAGGGTTGTTAATTTACATACCCTACCAATTCAGATTCATCAAGTCATATAAATGAAATTGGGCAGTATAAATATCAGAGAGAATGAAAACATTCATATCAATTAATACTAATAATCTAAAATGTTAGATCCAGAAATCATTATTATAAATTAAGTACAAATGGACTATGTGCACCATTGTTTTGGAGTGACTAGATGACAAGCTTAGGATCAAGCATCAAAACAAAACGTTAAGTTAAGCAGTATGTGGCCAGGCAAGTGTTGGTGTTGAATGAGAAAGGAACTCTTAGCCTTGATAAGCACAGTGAACGTGCTCTACATATTAGCATGTGTTCATTACACACCCCATAGTGCTGGAGTATGCTGTTTAAAACACTTAAGAGTGCTCTAGTATGCTACATTAAAATACTTTAGGGACACTGTGCGTAACCCTTCCAAACAGGCTTACGCAACAGGGTAACAGCCGTTTGTCCTCAGTGAAAGTTACACTGTAAATAAACACCAACTGAAACTACACCCCATTTATGACTGGTAGCCTTCAAAACAGATTCTCCTCTGCAGGTGTACTGGACAACGGTTAAGATGACTCACAACACTGTGTTTGAGACTTCTGGTGTGTCTCACACAAACATGGCATGAGACATCAAGGTTTGATTGCTCAGGGTCATACAATGAGGCTTTTATGACTGGATAAAGCATGGAGCAGGTTGCATGTGAGAACAAGCTTATCGTTGTTTAAACACTGATACCAGATCCTGAGGGGGTGGAAAAAAGGCTGCACTTGGCCATTAGTGCAGGCTAGTGACGTTAGCTCCGCACTAATGCTGATGCTGGACAATGGAAAGTGCTTGGGCAAGAGAGTTGTGCTTCCTCTAGAGCACTGCTTTGTGTACACATTAAGACGTGGGGAGTGCTGACCTCAACCAGGATCTCTCGGCTGGTCAGCACACAATTCTCGTCGGGGAAGGTCTCGCAGAGATGATCAAAGGCTTCAAGGCTCTCCCTAAAATATGAGGTGGAGACAGCACTCATTACCATTCAGTTTTTAAAACAAGACCAACAATGAAGTAAGAATATATATTGTAGACATTCTGCAACCAGATGATCTTCGAATAATTCCACCCAGCTGTCTGCTAAACCATTGAGCATGTTTCTTCTGCTCTGATGTCTGGGCCTATAACAACTACCCCAGTGACCTAAACCCATGTAGGTGAATAGTTCTTTCCTAAACTACAGCTGTGTTTATCTCTGAAATTGACATACTTGCTGACAGCTGCCCAAGTCTTCTTCAGCCTGTAGACAGCGTTAGACTGGAGAGCTGAGAGGATGGCACGCAGGGACGAGAAGTTCCTCAGCTGTCTGCATTCCTGCGGCACCAAAGAATCACAAACATCAGACAGGCAGCTTACTCAAGTGAATAACAATGTAACATGGCAACTAGTTAGTAACCTGGTTTCCATCTACCTTCTCCATTCTTTTTTTGTTATTTAAAGGAGAAATCTACACTTGGAAGGCATCTGATATGCACATAATTCTTTGTGGTCTAAAACACCCACTGATAAGCATCTTTTTAAGCTAAATTACTTTGAATGCACATACCTGATGCAAATGAATTGAAAGGAAACCTGACTAGTGTAATGTTCAAAAGCTACCAACCCAGCAAACACGCACTTCTGTTTCAGAGTGAAAGTCAGATGCGGCAGACAGCACTGACCTGGGCCACAGCGATCCACTTCTCGATGACCTTTGACCTCTGTGTGGCAGTGCTGGTGGAGCAGCAGGGGGAGCTGGACGGGGACACGGTGGGGTGGCATAGGAGCGAGGTGATGACGCGGTTGGTGACGGCGTTGAACTGGGCAATGGTGGCGCGCACGGTTGGGGCAATATGCCGGTTCTCCTTCTTGTCTCGCTGGGACCAGATGCAACCCACACAGTGGAAGGGGACGACTTTAACAAAAAGCTCCTGTAAAAGCATGAAAGGAAAGCATTGGTAAACACGAGGAGGAAAGAAAGAATTGGGAAGTCCATTCAAATGATAAAAGAAAAAGAAGTAGCATGAAGGTAAAGCTACTCACAGCATCCAGTTGTGTTAGCTGCTCTGCAATGTCTCTTGCTGTGAAGTTCATAAAGTGAGGTAATGGGTCTGTGACAGAGATTTCCTCATGCTCAGGTGCACAGGACTCTACTGTAGGGGCAGCTGCACTGGTACTACTGCGGTCACCTGTTAAAACACAAGGGGCAAAATGATCTAAGATTCAAACAGCAACTCACCTAAATCCCTCATAATGAAACAGAAGCACTGTCTTAAAATTATGCAGAGCTGTGCTTTTTTAAAATCATTATCTTACACTTTGCAAAAACTGGTATCTAAACCAACTGGTATCTAAACTCATAATGGAGGAAAACGATCAAGCGTAAGCAACATCAGAGATTACAGAGAAAGTGCAGGTGCATGAGTTGAGAGAACATGTAGGTGTCAGTTAGGTGGCAAGTAGGTTAGAGTTGACACCAGTGACTAACAATTGCATGCCATACAGGAAAATATAACACTCCAACTGAAAACTGAAACCACTGAAGCTAGACAAGTGTCAAGCCACACACCTTCGTCCAGGAAGCTCTTGAGGAGGGCCTCGGCCTGTCGTGCAAGGCGGCGGAAGCAGAGGCGGTGGCGGAGGTGGGAGCAGAGCAAGCGGAGGGCCTGGTGCTGAGGAGGCTCCCGCAGGTCCTCCCTGTACTCCTCCAGCCACATGTGGATCAGCGGCAGCAGGGGGCTGATGGGCAAAAAAGGAACGAGACCAGAGACTGAAACGTCACACCTTGACTTCAAAGCAGACTGGGTCTTAGGATGGGCAGTTTTTCGAGCAATATTGGCATGCAATGTTAGTAACAGATGATGTTTGGGCACTTTTCTACTGATATTAGGGCCACACATTTTTTATCAGGGGAACTTAACTTATCAGCATGGATTTTTTAATGATAATCCAGTCAGAATATTAGTAGCCTTTTGTATTGTTGCCTAGCAACACTGCTTAAAAAGTTGCCCTAACCATCTTTAAGTGGCTATATTCAATCTGAATCACATATGCTGTACAGCTGAGCATGACATTTAGCCCATAATGAGCAACCTGGATTCAGAAGCTACAATCCAATGTCACATATTACAAATCACCTGGTACATACAGGTGATTTTAATGATAAATGCCTCTGCCTAGCTGAAGAGTAGTGCTTATTAGAATCTGACTTAGTGAATGGTTTCAACAAATATGTGGTGTTGGACTGTAGCCAAGACAAGGTCTCGGGTGTCCAGACTTTGGGCTTAATGTCATGTCAGTATATGTAATGCAAGACATCTAGTTCTGAACTTACCTCCTGAAGCACATATTGTTGTTGTCCTGGCTAGTAACCATGTCATCTCTGCAGAAACAGACATAGAGAGGTTTCGGTCAAGGTATGAGGATGCTCGAGGGCTGCTTGACTGGTTTCTTAAGTACTTGGCAGTCATCTGCAGCGAAAACGACCTGACAAAGGCTTTTGTGGTTTTTGAAAAATCTGTCATGTGGTACAAACCTGTTAAGCACCCTCCTCTTCCCGTTCATGGAATTTTAAATATGTGTTTCAACCACCTTCTGGCTAATCTTACATTAATATTGCTGTTCCTGTGTATCATTAAACTTCACACATCATGTGAGGCATGGGACAGTTTTAAGGGTTTGTCTTCTACTATAACTAAAACCAGGACAACTTGATTGCAATTTTTGGTGGAAAATGGCACCTGAAATCTGACAAAGTACAGCATGATCCTGAAAGCCAGTAAAACAATTTCTTCAATGCCTCATTTTAAATGTTAGGATCCTTGTTATATTAGTAATAAAGTATGGGCCTATTTACAACATTGTTAAAAATTTACTAATAGTAGTTATTATCACCTAAGCCTTATGCCCTTAGGAAGCCTTTTTTGGGGGCATCAGCTATAGGCAGTCTAGTTTAAATAGCATTGGATTAGTGCGGTTTTGCTCCCCATATTCCAACTTGTTATGCTACAATATACCCCAATTTAATCTCCCACCAGATCTCTCCTTTAAAGTCTTCAGTTTAATCTTAACAGATTTCCATGAATGACATTTTAGTCTATAAATCAACATTTGATTCTTCTAAAGCCAATGTTACCTCCTCCTCCTCCTCCTCCTCATTCCCTTGTTTCTTACCTCTGGAACAGCTGCTCGATGAGTGTAGTGGTGGAGGTGAAGGCTCGATATGTGGACAGGAAGATGCGAGTGTAGTCGGGGTCCTGGCAGTCTGTCTCCAACAGCTGGCCCACCAGGCGGTCTAAGGTGGCGGCCTTGACCCTGCGGAGCTTGTGGGTGCGATACTGGACGCAGCTGAAGACAGGAAGGGCCTCCGCTGGGTCAGCAGATGACTGGACAGGCTCACGGCGCAGAGTTACCCCGTACACGATGTCCTCCTCTACCTCATCAGCCCACTCCTGCACAGGATCCTGGCAATGAAAAGGTAACAGAGTGGTGGTCCATGACATAGGCCTAATTGAAGTCTACGCTTTTGGCTCATGGCATATGGTCATTAACTGACATCAAATGCAAATGCAAATGATCATTCACAATACAGGTAAATTTACGTAAAACCGTCCTTAAGCATATTTCTCATTTAAGGTTCAGTTACATTTCCATGCTAAAAAGACACCAAAGAATCTTTGAGGCATTGAAGAACCTGATCCTAACCCAAGATTCCTGGGGTCAAAGAAAGGACAACACCTTGGATAGGCTCAAGGAGCTAGACATTAATTAAACCTGGTGAGGTAATTTCCTTTGTTAGTAAAAAGTCTATTTTCAGGGCAGGGTGATGGTAATGATTTGAGAGATTAGACTTGATCTTCAAGGCCTATGAGCAGGCTGCTCGTAACATGATGACACTTCTGATTGCCTGGCATCACCTCAGACTTGGCAATTCCCAGTGGTTCTAGCATGTGCCTGGAAATATGACAAAATTGTGGGAAACAAACAATGCACATGACTTCCCATGTGCAGACAATGATAGATATCAAGTTTTTAAATATACTTCAGGGAAGAACAACCAGGAAAAAGAGATCTACGATTCCAGTCGAGCAAGACAACAGATCGAGGGCAAGGGAAATTTCCAAGATAAAAGGCTGCTTCTTCCTCTCAGACACTGTTTTAAGAATGGCATTTACGCTGAGGAAAATTCCCTTTTCACTGTCAAATCTTTTCCATGAACAAGTTTCATTAGTGTTTAACCTACTGACAGCTTTATAAAAAAAGACAAAAAAAGTAACTTGAGAGTTTTTGGTCTGAACTCATCAGTAGCAAATGCTTAATCCACAACATTTAACATTTTAAAAAGTATTTAAAAACCATATATTTCATATTCATTAAGTTTTGTTTCAAGAAAATCATTTTGAGTTTGTAGTAGGGACACCACTTTCACTAGCCCTACTTGAGAACCACTCCACTGATTCAGGTTTGGCAGAATCAGCCAGCTGGACAGCTGTGACTCTTTCTCACCCAAGGCCTGCCCCATACACCAATCATCTGCTTATCCTTATAATAAAATACGTACATTTGAAAGCTTTCCTTTCCACGTACAAAGTGGAAAATATAGTGTTAATGACAAGCAGCCTACTGTTGTAACATACTGTCTGCACTAGATTTCTGAATAATTAGGCAGGGCACCTGACAGGTTTGTTAATTGCTGTAATTCTGGGCTGGGTGGCTTTCATTAGATTTATCTTATCAGTCCTCACAATCCAACGTTAACCTGTCTGCCGTGAATGTAGTAAATGATATTCACCATAGTAAGTTGACATTTCCCCATAATTTCTTCGTGCTTCTCGATTCAGAAAAGATTACGACACAAAATCAGTGGTTTAAGGATTCATGTCTGAAGTTGTGCATCCAATGTAGTTACGTTCATTTGCAGTTCATCTTAATCCACGTTACTGAAGCCTTGAATCACAAAGTTGTTCTTTCCTGTCACCTCTTACAGTTGTCAAAGTTCATTACTGGTGTCACCTGAAGTAAATCGATGTGACCAAAATGATGAATAGAGAGCCGCGGTTCCATTGCATTTTCGAAGTTAATAATATTCCAAAAGTGATGCCTTGTCGTTTCCTCCGCTGGTTCGAGGGCGTCCTTTCAGCCACTCGCTCTTACAGTGAAGACAGGTAGGATTGGTTTGAAACCCAGAGAAATTTCTCTGACGTTTGACAACCATTCAGGAACAGAATGGGTGGGAAGAGAGGCGTGGAATTCAACTGGAGTCAACCACAGCATAGCCTACGAGTTCTCCCGATTAAGCATGTATGCTAACCAAACAACTTTATCAACACTGCTATTTTTTTAATTTGAATATGTTATGTTACGCTTAAGTTGGGTCAGTTTAGAAACAAAACATTGAACTCAAGATCAATGTTAGGGCAGAAGTGTTATAATATTCCCTAAGGTCGGAGGTGTCAATCGCATGCGCGTTAGGGGCGTGGTGTAGGCTACTGTCGTAAGAATCACACCACTGACTTCGCCTTAAGCATGAAGTTTGCTTGCCACGGTTCAGTTTTAAGAATGTAAACAATTCTATAACTTTACAATGATTGTAAGTTTCTTTTGAGCGTGAATTAGCGTACATTTCCCCCCCACCAACTGTGGGTCTAGAACACCTGTTATTCAGCCTAATTTTAATAACTGGTCTGCACTATTGGATAAATGTATTTGGTTGATTTTAGTCATAACCCTATATCTTACAAACGTCTTGCAATAGTCTACATCATTAAGACTATTTTTGCAACATGTGCACTAGGACCATTCAATGCCACTAATATTGTTCAGACATATTTTGAATGTTGTTTTAAAATACCTGATGCGTGCACAGCACATCCAACTCACCGTCATCACCAAACTCATTTACCCACCTATTATTTTACCACTCCACCCTTGTTTATAAGGATTATCTCTATCTGAGACATACTTAATGGAATGCCTTTCACTTATAATGGAAAAGGGTGGGTAGGACATAATAAAACAGTTTTTGTCCTTCACTGTCCTCACCAAAACATTTTTTTCTTATTTCAATCATTAGCAATGCTTTTCCACAGTTCTTCAGAGAAACATGACTGAGCCAGAAATACAGGTGTCTGTCTTGGGTACTTCTCCTTCCTGGAATTTAACTTCCTTAGTAACAGAAATAGCTTTCTCTGGTCTAATTTAGCCTGCATGTCAGACATCACTGAGTGTACAGCCCTTACCGCCTTAAAGCTCAAACCACTTTCCATGAAATGTCAATGAAAATCAGCAGTGTAAATGTATGACAAGAAATTGTAGAGGGAAAGAGTAAAAGTCTACTCAAGATGAATTATATCATAGACATACACTGACAAAAATGAGGGGTCAAAAGCATCTTCAAAACAAGACATCACTGTGAATGAATGCAACACGGGGAAATTGTGAGGAATGGTAAATGGTGATGGTAGATGGACTGCATTTAGCCTACACGGAGTTTTCATATACCCAGAGTGCTTTACATAAAACATTCACCCATTCACACACCTATGGCAAGACCTCTGGCATACAAGGCACCAATCAGTGTATGTCTATGATATAATTAATCTTGACTAGACTTTTACTCTTTCCCTCTACAATGTCTTGTTATACATTTACACTGCTGATTTTCATTGACAGTAAGAGCTGTAGGGGGGTTTAGTGTCTTGCTCAAGGCAGTGCTAGGTAACCTGCACGCATCAGTTAATTAGTAAAATCACCTGGTGCCACCTAAAACAGGTGATTGTACTAATTAACTGATGCAGTGAATGGCTGAAACAAATAGTGGGTATGGGATTGTAACTTCTGAAGTCAGGTTACCCAACACTGGCTCAAGGTCACTTCAACCTATTCAGGAGGAGGTGAAATCAAACCAGCGACCTTGGAATTGTTGAGCGACTCCTCTGTCTCATTAGCTCCTGCCCTGCTGCCCCGAGAACAAACTGATATGACTGTGTGTGATGATGTCAGAGATGCTGCACACAAGCATTCTGATCCCGACAGAAAGAAACCTGTGTGGAAAGGACACACATGGTCATACACACCTGGTCACTGTGCCATGGGTCCAGCAGTTGGAAGCTCTGGAGCCACACCCCGGAGTTCTTGTCCATGGGGTCCTCTCCATGCTGACCTCCTCCCAGACACAGCAACCTCCTCATCTGGCCCACACGCCACCGCTGGCCCCTTACCCCACCAGACAGCACCAGGACAGACCTCATGCTTCACCACCACTGAGACCTTCAACCAGAGCATGTGGATACAGATTATTTGGGAAAACTAATTTTGTGAATAGAGATTATTTAGGACACTGCACTGGCACTGTACTGAGTGGGAAATAAGTACAACTCCATTACTAACCCACACTTTTTCTAATGGGATTAAAATGTTAACCATTACAATACTTCCCAAGAAACAGATAAATACATTAATTTCATCATAGTACGGTATGTAGGATTTAGAGCACAGGTTTATAACAGAACACAAGAAAATAAGGGATAATGGAAGACACAGTGGTCATATCATAAAGTTAATGCACAATTGAGGTGGTAATGTGGCTACGACACAAAACAGAGTGTATTGGTTCTGTTTAACGTTCTTCAACTCTATTGGTCTTCCTATTCATCTTCCTCTCCCTCTCTAATTTTCCTTCTGACATGTAAAACTTCGCGTGCATCTGTAACACAGAACTAACACTTTTTCCTAGGAAAAATCCAACACCAAAACACTTTAACATGGTCTCTAATTAAACCAAACCAATCTCAGAACAGCTTTTTGAAGGTATTGACATGCCCCTAACCCCTGGCACATGGTAAAAACTGTCACTGCAGTGATTTGCAGGTGTACAGAAAATAGTTTACTGTGGAGCGGTTGTCAGCTTAGAGTTGTCCAAACACCCACACAGTGTTTACTCAGGCAGAATAAACCTTTAGCTTTGACTTCATTACACTTATTGGACAGGCCCAGATAAGAAGTGTCAACATGCTAGCAGTTATATAACAGCTTAATCTTGATCCAAATTATTAATATTTCCTCTGACATGGTTTTACTACTTCACTTCACTAATCACTTATATTAAATTCTTAATATAATATCTTATATCTTAATATTGAGTGCCTTGTCAATGTTGTTGTAACAAAAATCCTCTGTATCCTCTGCTGAAATAAACTTTTTACAAAATAAATAATTGAAAACTCATAACTAAAAAAACTATAAATCAGATATACTCACAGTAATGGTTTTGGTTGTGCTTCCAAAACTAGTGTCTGGTATGTTCAGTCCATTTTCTTGGATCAGAGCTTCAGGACAGCAACACAGCAGAAGGGGAGCATCCGAGAGAGGAAAACAAAGTGACACTGTGATGCCTTGAAGTTGGGAGACAGTGACATTTACTGTTATTTGTTTTGTTGTATTGGGGAGGTTCAGCTCGCCCGTGGAACCCCCACCTTTTGGTTTCTCCATACACCCCCTGTTTTGTAACGATAGGGAAATACTGACCAGAGATTTAATGGCTGTCACAAAACATCATTCCGCCTTGCTTTGAGGATTCATTAACCTAGAGTAACATCCACGACCTTCTGTCCCTGCACCACTCGCTTTTGTTTTTCATTGAGCCGTACATGTCACCCTCGCCTCTGATTGAAGTTCCGTGACACTAAATACAATGTATTAGTTATTGGGTTTTTCACTAAAATGTAAGTCATTTGAAGTAAGTAATGTAAAACTGTATATATTGCTGCAATACATTAGTGCAATTGGTTGAACTGTGGCCAATGATGAAACCGACTTTTTACTGTTTTTGATGAAAAGCTGGCTTGTGTGCAGCGCATGATTGATTGTGGCAATTGTTGCATTGCGTAGCGTAGGCCTAGACATGCCTCATGGGTTTCCTTACCACCACAGCTTTGCGGACTGGTTCACGCTTCAGCTGCCCAGTGTCATCCTAATTACCGCTGTAGTCTACCTTTCACCGGTGTCCAGTAGATATGACTTCAGTAAGACTGTAATTTGCGGAAAGGTGGCCTCTGGTCTGCTTTTCTCCCCGACCACTGACCACCGACTGGGCGACCGGGCACTACTACTACGACTGCATTTATATGTGGAGTTTGAGGCAAAACCGTGACAGTTTCTTTGAAAACAAAACTCAAACAACCGTAATAGTGGTCAATCAACTTGATAGGCAACGGATTAGCGCAAAGCCAATCTCTCTCGACAGATATTCTGATTTATAACAATCGACACCAGAGGAATTAAACTGGACGAACAGGTAACTATTTGTGTCAGCACACGTCAGTGTATGACGTGAATGGCAGACGCGCGTACGCTGAACAATTGTAAAGAGGTCATGGAAAGCCTACACTTGACTTATTGGGCATGTTAAACGCGATCCTAATTTAGTCACACATACTATTCTAAGGTACAAACTGTTGTGTAGGGTTACGGTCAATGGAAATTGAAATATTAGGCCTACTGAAACAGATTTTTTGGCGACTTTGGCGTCTATTATGGTGTCCACCTTATAGTAGCGTCCATAATATTCTCTGAATGGGATCTCACAAACAATTAATGCTGTTGCTTACTTTTTATATTCTATAAAAATGCCTTAGTAATGAATGAACGGTGTATGAACCCTCCTACTTGCTTGCACCTTGCATCCCCAACTAGATTAGTTCTTTCTCTCCATTGTCATCTGAGAAAAATATGGTGTGATAAAAGCACACCTTTCAATTGTGCCTAGATTGGTGTATAGGCTACTGATGTGTACTAATAAATGCTATAGTGAACACAAAAATGTACACATCATGGATGATTTTCAGAGCTCCTGGCCCTTGACTTTCAGCTGGTTGCACAATGCCTTTGTGTTTGATCCTAGAACACCTCCCTTCCACCTCCTTATCAAAAGCAAATATCCAGCAAACTGTTCTCTTCCATCTCTTGTTAAAAACACACACACAGTAGGAGCTGACAACTCACACCTGGGATTGTTGAATGATTGGGAAGCATGGTGGTATGAAACCCATGTTAACCTAAAATGTACACAATTTTCAACAGTCTTTTGCTTCTTATTTTTAATGGTTTTAACTGGAGAGCTGTTCCTCCCCAGAGACTTTCTACATACTTCGAATGTCTGTATGTTCCCCTTTACACTGGAAATGCGTGTCAGTGGTTGGGTAAAAATGTTGCTAGGTTGCTATAGCACAAACACACCGACTGACACTCCTCTTTTTATATTCGCGCTTTTCCCATGCACCTGGTGAGCCCAAGGTTCGGAGGAACTCCCAGTCACTTAATGGTATGAAAAGACTCACACACATACACCTACACACCTACACACACACACACACACCTACACACACACACTCGCACTCGCACTTACACTCAGCCTCCCACACCCATACTCATGAAACAGAGGACATCTAATCCGAGTGACTCAGAGCTGGGTGAATACCCCTTTGTCTCAGTCTAGGTTATGTAATTGTGTCAGTCAGAGTCACCCAGCCACCATCATGAGCATGTGAGAACACCAACATTCACTGGGCCCAAAGAGGAACACCGGGTTCTGTTCACAAGATGGGGGCACAAAACACAATCCTATTGTTTTCTGTACCAACCATTTGCATGTGCATGTGTACATAATTGCATGAATTATAGAAATTGAAATAAAATGCCACATAAAGACCTACCATTAAATTGTAAGGTTGACAGGATAAAATGTTTAACATCTTAGCGACTGCAATTTCAGAAAGAAAATGCAAAGTGCCCTGATATGTGGAATCATATTATTTTTAAATTTAAAAACGCAATTAACATTTTTCAATAAAGATAAAGAATGTTTGTATTGTAATAAGAAGAAACAAAAAAGTACATTTGTGTTTTGCCACTATAGTTAGACGTTTTCTGTTTTCAAAACAGAGGCATACATTGACCCTGAACGTAACTGGTTTTCAGCAGAAATAATGCTGCACAGAGAAGCATACATGTGTAGTAGAAAAGTGAAACAGAGCATAAGAAGTGTGAACAGGAGTTCCAGGTATACCCAGCACATTGCTCCTTCTTAGCTGGTTATAGAGTGTCATGAAAAGTGCATAATATTGAGCTCATTTAGTATTTCCACAAAGGAGGTCATTTTGATGGACATTTGTTGGTTTGCCTCACTGTCATCAAAACTACAGGGGTGAAGCAAAAGGCCACCAAAGAACCTATTGCATTTTGAAGGTGATTTCACTGGAGGGGTGGAGTTTTATTTGTCTGGTGATGGAGTTGAACACAACTTTATTGCATACACTGTCAATTAAATACATGCTCTGGCCTTACTGGGTCAGTCCACCTCTCCTATCCACTCACTCCCCTCAAGAGATTACTTCTCCAATCAAAACAAAATGACTTCATCATTTTCTAGCCTTTTATTATTCAGCTTTGTCATATACAAATCATTATGAAGAGGTAGCATATACAGTGGTTTGTGAAGATACAATCAACATGTGCATATGATTGAGGTGAGCGACACTTTAATGAAAAAATACTATAGCTCTAGGTGTACACCCAGCAAACATATCCCTGCTCTATAAAACAAAATTACATTTAAACTTCATTGTATCAAACGAGACTAAGTTACTACAATTCATTGGAAATAAAAACAAAAACATTTTTTTGCATGTCTGTGTCTTGAGTGCACATATCACGCATAGGATGGGCCTCGTAAACACCTGCAACCAATCAGAGTTTGCCCTTCTTCTTCTTGGGACGAGGCTTCCTCTTGGTTTTAGAGTCGACAATGAGCTGTGATTGGCGCTTGAGGATAGCCCGCGTGATGATGTCACCCTCATCATTCCCACTGTCCTCCTCTTCTGTTGAACCAACAACAAAAGAAAGATAAAAGGGTGAGACTTTTAAGGACAGCAGTTATAATGGTAGCTATACTGAAGGCACTTGGCATGTTCAAAACTCTGCATGTGCAGTACAATGTACTGAAGTGGTGATTTACGCTGCTTATGTTTAGAATGAGCATGTAATGCTGAAAATGGTTCCCCAAGACTTCTTTTACCAAAATATTGGGGAAAAATAGGGCTATACAACAATTTCCCCAGAGTTGTTATATTTCAAGGGGAACTAAATACAAACTGACAGCACAGTTAAGTCAGACTATACACTATGTATGTACATTTATGTATTTAATATGTATTAATACATCCCCTCACACTATCCATATAAAATTCAGCATATGTGCTGAGTACTTAAAATACAGACTTATCCTTCTCTAACAAAAGGCACACAGGAAAGACATAATAGCATTCTGCTATAGTCTAGGCAACATTCCATAAACATTCCCCCTGTCATTCACTGGCTACATTCACATGTAGACCCTGTGACTACACATGACCCTTGTACAAGTGCTACACCCCTCAAGGTACAGATGACACCTTGACATTCTGTTCCACAAGGTGTCAGGCCTTGTGGCTTGCATACTCGTGTGGTTTGCACCTGATGTATGACAGACTGCATAAGAAACATGTGAGGCGCTCCCACAACAATGATAATCATGCGGTCTAATAAGCACCTGTGTTTGTCTAGGCACATTTTACCAATCAATCAACGTGTGTCTGCAGCATAACAAAACAGTCTATGTCTGGAACAATGCTATTTTAACTTTTTTTGTCTGAACCATGCCAAATTGCCACAATGTTCTGTACAGAAACCCATGCATGAAAAGCAGCGTTGCACTTGAAATAGAACTTGTCACTCCTAACTTACCACGTTAACTAGATCCAGAACATACCTGGGATGAACAGTTGTGAACAGTTCTCTGGAATGATTAGAGACTACTGATTTGGTGAGATAATGTGTGCAGGTAGAGTAGGGAACCTGTGATGTGTCTGTGTAATGACCATAGTCAACACAAGTAGGGATTCTGGCATAAGAGAGTTAAAAACCCTGCCATATAATTCCTTCTGTGTACTTAATACGCGTGATTTCACTAATTACCTGATCTACCTGCCTGATGATCTGTGTGCTAATTAGTATGAGCTGGTTCCAAAAATGGTTTGGATCAAATACATGGCAGGAATTTTGCTTTCTGAAGCCAGGATCTCTTGTCTCCTCTGACAGATAAAGCACAAGACTGAACTGAGTCTAGACAGACATTGTGTTCTTGAGTAAGACGCATAGAACAGCATGCACATAGAAACTGCAATCTGTGAGTGAGCAGAGAATGCAACTGCAAGTAACTGCAATCTGTGAGTGAGCAGAGAATGCAACTGCAAGAAACTGCAATCTGTGAGTGAGCAGACAGTATGTTGGGGGTCTCTGACCGTCATAAGGATCCTGTCTCTGGGTCTCAGGCAGCTGGATGCGGGTGTTGTAGTTGGGGAGCTTCCCCTCAATGCTGGCATAAAACTGCAATTCAGTGCAATAGGAACATAAACACAAAATTAATTTAAAGCAATGAAGACAGAATGAACAGAAATTGCACAGATATGCCAAATCTGTTTTTCTTGTTAAAGGCTGTTATTGGTGATGTGTTGATTGTGTGAAACAGGTGATTTGAACTCATCTATCAACAACATTCCAAACACTCAAATTACCAATTATCAAATTATCAAATTACACCTACACGTTACATTGCTCCTAATGTATAGTGTTGGTTAGTTGGAATAGCATATAACTTGTTCAAGTCACATTGTTTTCAATTTACAGAATCAGGACTGGAATCAGAAATCAGTCACCACTGGAGCAGACAACTATGTGACTGTGCACAATTACACCATTGCAGTTTGTTTGTTTGTTTGTTTGTGTGTGTGTATGTGTGTGTTTCTAAAAAATGAGCAACTTGGCTTCATTAATCCATCCCTTTTTGTAGCTTTCAACAGAAGCTATTTATAAAGATATACAATGCAAATAACATCTCAAATGAGAATTAGATTGGTGCAATTATAGCAAACAATAACATCCCAAATATTTACTCTGGGATATTTTGGACTGAATACACAAGGTGGGGTGGCTTGCTGTTTACGCTGAATACAGTCACACCTAACGTCATATCTTCATATTTTCATTGGAACTTCTATAAAGGTCTACAATACACCTAATCACCCAAACATAGTTGACCTGATAATCTTCAGACATAACACCTTCTTAGCATGGTTTACACGCCTTTTTCAACATAGGGAAGGAAGGGAATCTCATCGCCCCCTGCTGTCAACATTCCAACCACTACAGACAAAGTCAATGGGATTCAATGGGACTAAATTACATTTTCATTCACACTCTGAAGTTAATTAGCTGATTAGTTGAAGCACAACAAATACAACTGTCTCTAGACTGAAAGGTAGCACTAATATTAGTAGTTTTAAACACAATCTAAAAACATACCTTTTTTCTTTGGCCTACAATTGTAATGAAGATTTTTCCCTTCTTTTTTTATTGTCTTTTTCTGATCCTATGTTTTATTATCACTGTATATTGTATGCGTTGTATAATTTATTTATTTTTTAGAATGTAATTTTGCTTGATATACCCTTGTTTATATATATATATATATATATATATATATATATATATATATATATATATATATATATATATATATATATATATATATATATATATATATATATTTATCTTTTATGTTTATCACTATTATTTTTATTTATTTAGGTTTTAATTTAGTGTTATTTTATTTTATTTATGCACTTTGGTCAGCTTCTGTTGGATAAAATGTGCTTTATAAATAAACTGAACTTGAACTTGAACTTGAACATTACACACAAATTGTACAAATACAGTTTACAGTGTAAAAATAAGATAAATACTGAAAGACGGTATTGGCATTACTATCAACACTACTATAAATGATGTCATTATCCAGTGTGCATGTAACCATGAGGTTTAGAAGATCTGATCTGAGAGAGATAAGCTATGGCTCACCTAGTCAAACCTATACATTAACTTTTATATTTCAGCTGAAAACACAGCTTATTATTTTACAAAAGAGTAAATCAGTTGATAATGATGTGACCTATATACAGTAACAAGTCCAGTCATCTGCTATTTATCTGCATCCTGGAAAATTAAGTCAAAGCCCACACCTGTACTGATAAAGTGAAGTTTGGACTGTGACCCTATGGAAACACGCACACACATATGCAGATATACCACGTGCACGCACACACATACACACACACACACACACACACACACACACACACACACACACATGCACACACACGTACGTCTTGCTCCTCCATCTGTTTGCTGAGGGTTGCCAGGTCTTTTCCCTGCAGGTCCTCCTGTAGCAGCAGCAGCTTCTGCTCTGCCTGGGTCAGCAGCTCCAGCACATACTCCTCTGAGCTGGCATCCAGCTTCGGACGCTCCCCAGCCTGCACCACACACAGCGGGAGCAAGGTGGACATTGTTGGCGGCCATCTTAGCTAGCACCTTAACCAAAGCTCTGTCCGAAATGTTCACTCATTCATTATATAGTTTACTACATAGGGTGTGAGTTACATTGTTTTGTTCCCTATATAGTGCACTATATAGTGATCCAGTGAACATTTAGGATTCAGCCTAAGTTGTCCTAACTTAAAATTAGATTACAAAATTATAAACATGCATAACAAGAGACACTTCATCAGTTGCCTTTCATTCAGTCCAGCTAGAAAGCTTATATGTGATGCAAAAAGGACTAATGTGAGTAATTTTGTGATCTATTTCTCAACTTTAACCGGACACCTGTGAGAAATGCGAATGTGAGAAAGTCTGTGGCAACTTTTTTTCAGGGGTAGGTTTACCCAAATGGCTATACTCATCATCCCTTCACATACATGGTCATATATCATGATATTACTGGGAAGCCAATAAGCTTTAAAATGCATAGTTTTTAATTGTGGTAACCTCATTAAAAAAGCGGTATTTTTTAGGTTCACCCTGTATGCATATATAGTGACAGATGTTGAGTGTGGTTGTCAGCAGTACCAGCTGGATATGCTGCAGCTTGTCCCCGAGGTGCTCCACACCGGCGCGCACCGTGTTGAGGGTGCGGCTAAGCCAGTCCAGGTGCTCCTGGGCCGCCTCGCACCTCTGCTGCTCCACCCCTAGGTGGTGCTGACACTCCTCCAGCAGCTGCTGCTGACTGCCAGAGCGAGAACACAAAAAACACATGACCAGGGAAGAGCTCCAATTAGTGTTTCTAATCAAGGAGTCATACCAAGCTTACCTGCAAACTGTCTTTAAAACCTTTTCAGTCTACATTTCCAAATACACTGCTATTTATTCCTAATGTCATCAACTGTCCTCACTTATGCTATAGGCACATAGAAAGTTGAATTGAGAAGGTCTTTGTAATAAAAATAGCCTTTGTACAACAAAACCATAAAGAGCTTAACAGGTCTGGAACCCTGTAAAAACCTTCAATACTAAATGTAAAACTTTTCTTTTAAATCCCTTTGATGAAGTTGCGCTCTGACCTGGAGAGTTTGGCCTCTCCAGAGTATTTGATGTCCTGAAAGTGTTTCTGCAGCTGGTCTCTCTCCTCCTTCAGCTGCAGAAGAGTCCTCTCGTTCTCCTCCTTCAGCTCCTCCAGGTGCCTCTGCGTGTCTCCCTGGGAGATAAACCGCTCCACCACCTCCTGCACACACACACATACAGTAAAGATATCGACAGTGGCAAGGATGCAAAGACATTTGTGGTTTGACAATTATAATACATTGTGGATGAACGTCTTGACCACTCCCTTCTGACTCATGCAGAGACATTAAAGATACTGACAATGCATAGATGCAAGAACTTTTTCTAATTTGACAGTGCAAAGATGCAAGAACATTTCTGATTTGACAATGCAAAGATGCAAGAACATTTCTGATTCGACAATGCAAAGATGCAAAAACTTTAAAGAACTGACGATGCTAAGACACAACAACATTTATGATTTGACAATGCAAAGATGCAAAAAACATGTCTGACTTATCAATGATTACATAAACCAACTACTGCGTCCTCACCCGAGTGTCAGTGACCCCGGTGGCCTCTTTGATGCGGTGGAAGGCCTCCTCGAAGGTGGAGACGGCTCGCTCCTCCTCCCCGATGGCGGTGTTGCTCCGCTGGGCCTCGCTGCTCAGCTCGTCTGGGTGCATGGCAGTCCGCTGGGCCTGGAAGAGTATAATATAAACCACTCATATATTTATCTCAGCATTAGGTAGTGAGGGCCAGTTCCATTCACAGCAAGGCTTCTAAAATCACGAGGTGTCCAAATTTAAAATCAGTTGAACTTTTGGGGTCACATTTGTTTTTAATACTGGGTCACTGCATAGCTGTAGTGACTGGCTCACGCAGCAGAATTTCAAATATCAACAGAAAAAAAATGGAGGCCCATTATGTAACTTGGCAACAAAACAAAAAAACAGTGACATCTTCAGCAAGCACTTTTTTAAACGTTCAAGTTTTGAAATAGTAGCGGTGTGTCTGGCTTTTTGGAAGGCTAAATCAGCATGGCCGTGTGAATGACCCCCAAGGGTTCATGTGTAATGCCTTGGTGCTGCCCATGGGCCGTGCTGACTCCTCACCCTGCGCTCTAGTCTCTCTGCCTGAGCCCTGCGCTCCTCTGCCTGCTTCTTATAGAGGGACAGGATGCGCTCCCTCTCCCTGCGCTCCCGATACACCTGCTCCTCCTGACGCTGCAGCTCAGCCTGGAGAAAATACACACACACGCACACACACACACAGATATAGAAACACACACACAAGACTGGGATCATATATCAACTCGAGACAATTTCAAGGGGTTAGTTCAACAAAAAATCCAATACAGAGTATTGCTGTTTGGCTTTTTGTCCATTGTTAAAAAAATGACTGTAGTTAAGATACTATGGATTGCCTACCTTAGCAGTCTCCTTAGACAGGACAGCATCATTGTTCATGACCTGCAGGTCCTGTAGCTCCTGCCTCTGCCTCATGATCTCTGCCTCCAGACCATCCAGCTGGGATTGGAATGTCAAACTCTCTTCCTGGAGGCAGTACAGTAAAGTCATGATCAATTTGAATGAGACACTGGTTATGTACAAAGACTGTACAATACATTATGGCTACACTAATTATTGAGATTTCATAATAAAAACAGCATTCTGGTATTCTGGATTCTTCACATCAATAATGACCCATTACTAAAATACAAAGATTTTACTATGACCTATCCTTTTTTTTAACAAAAAAGGTCATTTAGATTTTAACTACTTATCCAAAAACATAGAATTAAAATGTTTTTACAAAACCAGAATAAACATAATTAAGTGCTGGACCATTTTCAAACTATGTTTTCTCTGGAATGTTCAGACCATATGGGATTGCTGAGTAGGTTTAGCCACCAAGCAGAATCTCTTTTATTGTGTGGCACAGTACAACTCAGCTGGAATCACCTGGAGATGAGCTTTAAGTTTCAGGTAGCCGCGCATGATATACTCAGCCTCCTGACACTTCAGCTGGGCCTTCTCCAGTCGGTTCTCAAGCATCCGCAGGTTCTGAAGGACACAAATAAATAAGCCTAAATTCCACAGCCACATACAAACACACCCACACAAAAAACATGGTAGGGCCATCTGTAATGGTAAAATCACCCAAGGAAGCTTCCATGTGCAGCTGGTGAATTACACAGTTAAAGAGTAACTGCACCCTAAAATGTGCGTGTGGGGGGGTTATTTTTTTTAAGCAGTTAGCGTTTAGTTACAACTGAATTTTGTTTTGCCATTTTAGAGCTTAAACATAGCTCTGTACACCCTCTACAGATTAAAATGCACCACGACATATAAACACAACTAATGACGACTCTGTACTAAGAGTACAGAGAAAGGTCATATAGTATACCCAAATAAGGACTGATACCTATCTCCAATTACCAAATCACCAAATGAAATGCACTACATTAGATGGCAATGCCTTGAACATCACCATCATTTTCTCAGCCTCTCCCCTTGAGGCCTTGAACCTCCCCACCCATTTTAGAAGCTTTAAAAAAAAAAAAAAAAAACGTGAAGTGTATGTGGTTAGGGGATGCAGTTACTCTTTAATAAAAAGGTGGTGAGCACTGCAGAATATTTAGGGTGTGGGAAAAACCTTTTGGGGATGTGTCTCATCAGTATCCCCTTCTTTCTGTTGAATGAGGGTAACATGTCAGTGACAGTTTATACAACACATATATTACAAACACATCACAATTTCAGCTACATTTGTGTTATGGAACTACACTGTTAGATAATATTTCACAGTGTGAGAGTTAAGGACCAAGAGATTCTGTAGGATTAAGGATCTGTGTTAGGACTGCTCAATATCAGGAAAATGTGCAGCATGCAATTACATTACACACTTTTGCACTGACAACAAATGCTTAAAAGTAGTGGGAACATTATTCGGCTGTGTCTACCCTGCTAGACCTTAAAAAAGTGTGGTCCATGGACCATTGGTGGTCCACAAGAAATCTCAAGTGGTCCATCAGCAGTTGTGTTAAAAGCTACCTATACCATGCACAGTGTGTTTAAACGATACGTATATCATCTTCATGTCATTACGTAGTTACGGCTGTGATGCTGCACCAATTCATGCATTTACAAAGCACTGTTAGCCTCAGATGGGGAGGTGGTCCTTCGTCTGAAATTGAAAAACACTGTCCTAGACAGTGAGCTGCCTATGCTGTGAGGGAAGGTGTCAAAGGAAGTAGGGCTCCATCTGATTTGCAAAATACATTGATATGTGGAACAAAAAAGCAAAGCTTACAGAAAAGAACCTTTTAGTGCTGTGTGTTTAGCAAAGGAAAATAAGGACAAAGCAGTAAAGAAGAGCACAAGACAGGCAGAGAGAGACAGACAGACAGAGAGACAGAGAGAGAGAGAGAGAGAGAGAGAGAGAGAGAGAGAGAGAGAGAGAGAAAGATAGGGGGTCCCACAGCTCACTGTATTACCTTTTCCTCTTCATCTTTCTTCTGCACTCCACTCTGAGAACGTTTGTTCTCCGGCTTCAGGGTCTGGTACTGCAAACGTAGATCCTCCAATCGTTTGCGCTGCGTTTGTGTGGTGTGTTTTAGAGCATTCAACTTCTTCATCTTACCACAGACTTTCTGATCCAAAACACTTAGTGCCTCCTGTCAAATAAATAAAATAAAACCAAAAGATCTGTCTTTAAATACCGTACATAATGTATCCCTTACACACTGCAGGTACTGAGGAGCACTGTTCTTCATTGTTCTGATTTGACGCATGTGCAAAAAATGCATTTTTCACCTTTGCAGACATACTCCTGTATGCTGCTTTTTCCATTCCACGGTTCTGAAAAGCTTCTTTTATTATTTGTTCATCTCCCTGTGACAGGACAAAGATAAGTGTATAATAAAACCTATGACACTTTAAAAGCGTATATATTTTTCCTGAATGTGTAGTGCTTAGGGAAAGATATCAAACAACATACAGCAAGGGCTTCTGCGACTTTCCTGTGCAGTCTTTTGTTCTCTTGCCTTAGCTGTAGAATGGTTTCCTTGTTCTTTTTGATAGAGGACTGAGAACTTTCATAATATGCGCTTCTGTCTCCCTCTGCAGGAAAAAAACAAAAACAAAACAACCAAGTCCTTTCATTCCAGTAGCTCACTTTGACCACATGTAAACCTGTAGAAATGTGCCCTTTTCTCATTTTCAAAAGCATGTTAATGCCAAAGGCTTAAAGACGTGGCCATATCAAACCGTATTAGCCTAAGCTAAATGCAGATCGAAATGACAAGAACTGGTGAATGTTGACGTTGAGGTGACATGCCATTGAGCTAGTCTTATGTTATCACAATGTAGTAGTTATTACGATACTTGGTGAACTTGGTAAGCTTTGTTATTATCCGATACACTATACTTAATTAGGACCTTTCCGAAATTACGACAAAATAAACAACAAGAACCTGTCCTTCTTTTTAACCTATGTTTGACCTCAAATGAAAAGACTGTGGTTGTTCATACCGAGCAGCTGAATTTTCCTCTGGAGTTCAGCGATTTGGTCGTGAATGGGAGATTTAATAGCATCAAAAGACCCTGGCATTTTGGAAATACTCCTGATAGAAGGTACAACGTAGATTGTCAAAAACTTTGCAAAACGTTAGCAATTGTTAGTCTACTTCCTCACACAGATCTCCCGATGTTTCTCTGTGTTACCTAGCAACCGATGCACATGCTCCGTATGGTTTGTTTCCATGCTTCTTAAACCCTTCAAGGTGGGTTGGGCATTGTGGTCTTGCATTTCCACCCTAGTTTCCCTCACTAGTTAGTCTTCTCGACCAAAACGGTAAAAATAGTGAAGTCGAAATGCATCAGGCTAGTGCAGTTTTGCTCCTCAGTAAACATACCAACTCCGTATCATGTTTTAACATGCCCATTTTCATTTAACAGATCGGAACGTTTGAGGGAAATCATCCCAGTCCTATAATTTGGTCCTTGAGAAAGTGTGAGAAATAAATCCCTGTCCCTGGGCCTTCTCCATCTCCAGGGTTGGCCAGAAATATGGGACACATTTTAAACGTCTTGGAATTTAAACATGATAGAGGTTAACAAATACATTTGTTGGAAAGCTGACATTCAGGAGTTTTTTTTTTAAATATTATTTCTCTGGACACCACTCTGGAAGCACTCCGGACATCTAAAAAGTAGGGGTAGTTTTGAAGAAACAGCTTTTTTTGTTTTGTTTTGTTTTTACAAACACAAACACACACACACACACACACACACACAGCCAGGAACATTTCAACATTATCATTTCATTATCAATAGAAACATTTCCCAGCCAAAATAAGTGAAATATAGGGAAACTGTCAGTGTTCGAAATGCAGCTCTGTGCAAGGAACCTCAGAGGTGGCCGCAGAATGGAATTCTAGAATAAGCCTGTATAAGAACAAAGGGGAAAAGCAAAAGGGAATAAAATGTTGAAGAAGCAACCAAAAAATTAAATTGCTCATGTAGTGAATGAAAAAGAAAGGCAAAGGAAGAAAAGTCAAGGCCCGAGACGGAAAAGAGGAGGAGAAGCAAGGTAGACGTCTGGAAGAAAGGCAAAATGCATACATGGAAGTGTACGATGTGGGCTGGCCTGTTCCAGGTGAGGGGCAGTGCAGTCCACATCAGCACACAGTTTAGAGAGGAGATGGGAGGACACCAAGAAGCAGTGAGTCAGACAGAAGGTCAGTCAAATAATAAGAAACATGCTGTTGGCTCTGATGCTCAGTGGTACAAAGGAAACACTGGCGAGTTCTCTGGTAACAGACATTATAGGAACTGCTGTCACCAAACTCAGGACTGTCAGTCAGATTAGAGCTGCCATCAGATTGTTGTATGGTTTGTATGAGAAGTTTCAGGACACTGATGAGGTAAGGCAGATCATACTCTTTGCAAGGTCTGGAGTAACCTGGACTGAGAGTAGCAAAGTTTAAGGTTGTTGGTCTTCACATTACACAGTAACATAAGTTCACATTCTGTGAGTACCATTTGAGCTGTTGATTTGTGAGCAACACTGGCAGAGGTATTTTCTGGCTTTTCAGCATGTTTGCTACACTTTGGATGGCAATTGCTCCACTAAGTACAAAACAAATTTGTCATTAAAAGGTTGAATCATTTTGACACTACAATAGTCCTCAAAAGTGCCATTTTGTGTTGTATTTGTATAAAATACTTGTAATATTATTTGCAGTGAACTATTTAAATTCTTCCTTAATTTGGGCAAACAGCTAAACGTTTGTGTAAGTTGCCAATAAACCTATTTTGGCACGTGTGATGACACTTTAAAACAGCTCTTGGCATCTCTCCTTATATGGTCCATACTGAAACACTAACCACATAAACAAGAGTAACATGCAACATGGCTGCCAAGGGACAGATCGTTTACAACCAATTCGATCATCAACCAACTCTGGTGGAACAAGATCTTGTGGCCCTAGTGGGAGCTCTTTTATCTGAAAGGTAAATATTGTAGTGGTAATATTGACTTTATGCTTTCCATTCACCAACCTTAGTAATGCTGTAAAAGTAATGACCAGATGTTTCCTGTTTCAGCTGTTCTTAAACATTGACCATTCATTTGCTGTCCCAGCACCAGCCCAAAGAGGAAAGGTTAACCCAACACCCTGGGTTCTCCCAAGGATTCATCCCACGTCTGGGAGTTTTTCTTGCCACCGTCGGACTCGCACATAGCTTGCTTTTGGGGGCATCAGGACAGTGTGAAAGTAAGTTTGACAGAACATGACAATTAAAAACATTTAAAAAAAAATGAAATTTAAAAGTTTTTTTTTTTTCATATTTGTGAATGATTTAAACATAAGCTAATATAAGCTAATATAAATTAGCTTTTTTAAACCATTAAAATATATTAGGAATGTGTAATATATTAAGCAAATTACAATTTAGGCATAGAAATTAGTGATATTATATGTAAATATATATAGACAAATTATTAATTTGACATAACATTTTCACAGATGGCTGTGACTGATTAAAGATCTTAAGGACTTTCTTCTAGCTGTCATCAACTTTTAATAAGCTGATAAAATAGCAACATCACAGTTAAAACTATTAAACTGTATAGTGGTGAGTAAACTGCTTTTGAGTTTTATCATTTTTTGACAATTTCAATGTATCTGTCAATCTTAACTACTTAACAGTCCATCACAAATTAACAGTATAAAGGAGAACTTTATGTAAAGAGCACATGCACTGCGTTAGCAAAACACTGGTCATTACACAAATATTTCACAACAATTCACTCACTCCCACACACACTCAACATCATAACCTATGTACAGTCTGATATGCTTAACATGTAATCTCTTATGGCCTTTGGTAAGCTGAAACATCAGTACACAGTAACGAACCTAAATGTAAATAACCTGGGTTACAAATCTTAAATGGTACAAGATACAAGTCAACGCTCTTACAAAATCATGATGTAAACAAAACAGGTAACAGGTGAGAAACCGTACACACCCCCAACATTTTTATGGTGATAACTGGCTTACTGTTAAACACCACCTAATAAAACCATTCTCTTCTCCATTTTTACAGTATAATTTTATACACTGAAGGAATGATATACTAAATTTGGTAAAAGTTTCAGGAATGAAATGTGCGGATAATAAAAAAATGACGTATGGAATAACAAAGTGCAGTAATAAAAACCAAATAAATATTCAATTTTCTTAAAAACAAAAAACTGCAATTTTGCATATCGGTGCACTTGCACAATGCTTTAAGGTATTACCATGTAGTTTTTTTTTTTCAAGCAACCAAATTTTCCAGTTTCCACTAATGCTAACTGAGAACAGAACTGTCAACAACTGTGTAACAACTGTTTTATGAAACAACATGGTACCTATTTTTTTGCGCAGCACTGGCTGTCAGGCTGACACACTTAAAGACATAAAATACTGTGGTCAGAATTGCTAATCACAAAAAAGACAAGCAATTCTTAAAACAAAATAATACTAATTGCCGAGACTGTTATCAGTGCAAGAATGGAGGCTGAACTGCAATTGATCCATCCCTGAGCAATGTCTTTCTTGTAGGTGATCCTTCCAGTTGTGTTATTTGGCCTCCTCGTTCTTCTTCTGCAGAGTCTGGAGCAATTTCTCAGACATGAAGTAAGGCCTCTCCGCAGTGCCGTCGTTACGCTCGAGGTCCTCCACTACAAATATATCACAGCAGTGAGACACAACCATCCACCAGCCATATTAGGCTGTAGATTTAACAAGTAACAAACAACCAGAGTTGTCAATGCAAAGAGTAAAAGCCCTGCCACATATCTGATCCAACCAGAGGTAGATCGGCTAATTAGCAAAGGCATCTGTGTGCACAGGCAGAAATAATACATGACAGGGTTTGTACTTCCAGAAGCTTGAATTGACACCTCTGCAAACAACCAGAGAACTGATTGTCATTACACCTGCAGAACGTACCTTTGGTGATGTTACATCTGGTGAATGCGACAGTTTGCACTGCGTGCTTCATATTGTGTATTTGAAGATGTTTCACTGTTGGCTTCTGTTTACATGATTTTATCCGTAACATAGTCTAGTTCAGTGCTGGGCAACCTGAATTCAGAAGCTATAATGTAGCACCACATATTCCCAACCACCTTCTTCTGTGCGGTTACAGTAATTTGGGGCAGTCAATGGGCTAGCCATTAAGGAGTTGGACTTGCAGCCAAACCGTCAGTGGGAGTGAATGACTGTGACTGATCCCTGGGTGCAGTTGTCAGGCTGCCCCCTGCTGTGTCTTGGGTTTAATGCAGAGGTTAAATTTCATTGTGTGCTGTGGTGTGCTGTGTGATCACAATGACAAATGGGAATTACTTTAATACAGGTGATTTCACTAATTAACCTGGTTGAAGAGTTGAGCTAATTAATTTCAGCTGATTTGGTGAATGCCTACAACAAAGATGTGCTATTGAACTGCAGCTTCGGAAGCCAGTTTACCCATCAATGATACAAGTGTGAAGATGCGTACACTGCACATTGTGGAATGTAGTAACAAAAGAGAACAGAGTAGGCAGGTTGTAGAATGGGAAGCCAGAGAAAGAGTGTTATTGTAGAGGAAAGATTTCTTTAATAGAGTACTGATAGACCATGTTAACAACATGCAGTAAAGAGCAAAAAAGACAGAGGTAGAAAGAGACAGTAAAGGCAGACAGATGTCCAGTTCCAGTGATGAACGCCATCTATGACTCCAAGGCAAAGAGGTGTACTTTTCTTCAGAACATCACTTCATTAGAGCGACTACTAGCACAATACTCGATCCTTACATTGATATTAAGAAATCCACATTAGCTTTAAGATTAGTTATCACAATTTCATACGAAAAGGACTTCACCATTTGGCGTAAGCTGGTTTCAGTGTAAACACAGGAGCACTGGGTTTTGCCTTTTTTTTTTCGTACTGTAAACGTAGCGTCAGTCGGTTAGTGCATTCTTGGACACATTTAAGACATCAATTAAAATTTTAAATGAGTAGGCACAGATCCAGCACCATATGTAAAAATTTACACTTGTTTTTTACATAAAACACTCACACATGCGCATTAAAAGCACACACAGGCACGCACACACACAAAAACACACACATTTTTCTAACAAATATTACAAGACAATTTTCCGCAACCTAATGTCCTTTACCTTATGGTCTGTGGATTTACTGCCTATTCTTTTGATTTTAAAACAGCTTGAAAAGGTTCAATATGCCTCCCCAAGTGGCACAATTTTAGTGTCAAATAACACAGCTGCATACTGTCTTATACCTAGCTGTGTGCTTAATGTCGAAATAATCTTCATGACATAGTTTTCAGTAACCAAAAGACTAAAAAAAAAAAATAGATTTTGGTCCTACTGCTACATAAACAAAGTGTTGATACAGTAGCTGGGCCTTCTTTTATAACATTACCTGGAGCATTACTATACCAGTCTACATGAACAGCATACCACAGCAAGCCATTTAAACAGTACATCTGAACATTTCGACGCAACGAGCCTGATTGTGTCTTCTCCTCAAATGTTAATGACTTGAGACCAATTCCAGTCTCCAGTTTACTCTTGAGGAGTCAGTGGGGTGTCGGTTTCTTGAGGTCCGTTTTCCTTCGGCTTCTCCTCTTCGGCCTGCTCCTCCGCTCCTGCTGCCACCGCCACCGGTTGGGCCGTCTCCTCCACCTCCTTCTTCTCCTCAGGCTCCACGTCTAGGAACCCATTCTGTAGAGGCACAGTCATGGTCTGTGGCTCTGTGGTGGCGTGGACTTCCGGCTCCTGAGGCGTCTGTGGGGGAGGCGTCGTGTCCTGCTGCTGGCTCTCCTCGGCTGCTTGGTGCGGAGGCTCCTGGTTGAGCGGCTGCTGCTCCTCCTCGGCCTCCGTCCTCAGGACCCCCTCCTGCTTCACCTGGATCTCCCCGTCCTGCTGCTGCAGAGGGGTCTCCTCTTCAGTGTCGGCCAGAGCCTGCGGGGAAGCGTCATCCGGCTCGTCCGGTTTGGTCTTGGATAGAATCTCATGTAGTTCTGGAGACATGAAATACGGCCTGTCAGAGGAACCGTCGTTTCGCTCCAGATCTTCGCCTGTTGAGTGTTCGAGCGATTTTTCGACCATCGCGGTGGAAGTGAATGCACGCATAGAAGGATGTGGATGAGTTAGGGATGGGGTTAGTAGAGAACAAAGGATGGAAAATTATCAAGGAAGAGGTGAGTAAAAAAAGGAAGACAGGAAAAGAAAGAAAAGTCAGAGACATAGCCAGACAGTTTTTTAAGCATTACAGAAACTGGGTTAGGAGAGAGGCTGAGCACTGCAGCTGTGCAAAAGGTCAAAACATTCCAGCAGTATTTTTTAGTGACTTCTCTCTTTCATGACTTATCAGATTGTTGCACAAACAGGAGGTGAGAGTGCACTACTTACAGAAGCAAAGGAATAGTGTGTCCACACACATGGCATACACACTGAAGAAGCCATGGGCGATGAGATAGGATCCAAACACTATAGTCTAAAATAATAAACACATGACAGCCTTATTTTAAAACATTGTTTAAATATTAACCACATTTATTTATTTGAGAGTCAACAAATGTTGAGACTAGACTCTCAGATTTAACTTTCTGGTGTTCTTAGATTTCAGATACACGTTCAGGTTTAGATTTAATAACATTTTGGCAAACTTAGTACTGATACCTAAATCAACTGAACCCAGTGTCTTACCAGAATTGGTACCCAGTAGTAGTTTAGAATGGGGGCTGCATCTTCAATGGCCTTGATCCTTCCAGAGAAGAAGAAGAAGGAGCAGATACCTACACAGGACATAAAACAGGAAATAGCTCATATCATATACCTTTCAGTACCTTCCACAATTCTGTTCACAAATGAATTGTGTGTGAATTGTCTGTGCAATTAATGTTTTAATAGCTATTACTTTTGATAGAATTTACTATTAATAGAAATTACTATTTACCTGTAGTTTTTAGATATGTGAACATATAAGGTAGGGAACAAGACAAATATCAAATATGTGCCACTTACCCACAATTCCAACAACAAGCAACTTTCCCAAAAAGAGGAGAAAATCTGTAACTTTGTCAAGCACTGCGACCCTGGTAGAATGACAGAGGAAAGGCTAATGAATAACTTGTTCATATAACAGATTTAGCAAATATGGTTTGCATGTTATGAACCCCATAAACTGAAAGAACTCACCTCAAAATGTTCCTCATTAGTAAGAAGAAAGCATCCTTTGCTGCTGTGCAGAAGTTTTTGCCATATATCGCCACCTAGTGGAGAGGGGAAAAAAAATTATAGACCAATGGCTTTTGTAGAATTCAGTGATTTTTTTCATGTCCTTGTATTGCTGGACATCCAAACTTCTAGGGGAAAAAAGTTGGAAGCAAGTCTAAATTTTCAACAAATAACCAGCATTGAACAGATAACTCCTCATAAAGCACATACTGAACCTTCAGATGACTGAGGGCCTGGCCCACCAGTCTGAAAGCGGCTATTTAGGCCTTCAGACCTGGCATCGCTGATGCGACTTTATGGTCTTTTTATGTTTAAATAATAGTAAAAAAAGGTGTAAATGTGTGGACATTCATCCTTAGTGAGGCCAGGTTCATAACAAAAGAAGCATTAAATGAAAGACAAAAATGTTCGCACGCTGCGACAGATCCCAGGGGGTTCAATAAACCACAAATGCCAAGCTATATCCTTTCTCCAAGGTTGAAACAAAGACATGTCTAAGTGTCCTCCAAATGTGCACACAACCAAGGGTTATCCATTTACCATGATGTAGGCATTTCTGTTCAGGAACTTGATGCACTTTTCCAGGCACCAGAAGCAGCACTTCAGGCAGCTCAGCAGGAATTTGGCAAACTTATTCTGAGCTCCTATTGGGCAGAGTTTTAGAAAAAAATAATGAGTAAACATTTTTTTTTTATAATCTTTTGAAAACTGATCACCATTATCTGTATAATTTGTGTAATATACTGGTGTGGTGGTAAGTGACATCCTCTTTACTGTAAAAGACGTGTGTTTTGAACAGTACTGTATAAATGCAATGTTTTATTAAATAAAAACGTATGGCTATAGTTTCTGAGCTAATGCTTTCATCTGAAAAAAGAAAAGATATCCATCAAAACATTTGTCTTCAGGGCTTGAAGGGTCTGATCTTTGTGCATGTGTTACAGAAAACCTCTTTCTCTTTCTTGACCTCCTGACCTTTCAGTTTCTGGTCCAGGTACTCCAGTATGACCCTGATGACCTGGACGATGGAGAGGATGAGGGAGCCGAATGCCAGGGAGCCAGTGTGGTACCTGTGCAGGGAAGAAGAGGGGTGAGTGACTGTCATGCGGTCTTTCGAGTCATTTATCCCAGGTAGAGGTTAGATCAAGCCCAAAATATCCAGCCCTCGACCAGACCCTACACATCCTGCACACGTTCTGTGTCTGCGCCCAATTTACACTGAACATTTTTTAAAATAAGAGGGCAGTTATAATTGACGCATCATGTTGTATTCTTTGTTATTTGGCTACAAAACATATAACATTTATGATCATCACACTACAGTTTTATGTAATAAATATAAAAAGTATAATTATATAAAAAAATATGTAATAGGCCTATATAATAACAAGCCCAGCCCAGAGCCAGAGGAAAGTTATGGAGAATCTCGAACTTGGGCTGGGACTTGGGCAGAGAATCTAAACTCCAATCCCATGAAGGGGAGGGAAGAGCATTACTATCCTGCTGACCATCAGGTCTGGGTCAGTTATCTCTGCTCCCTCTCTGACCACACCCTTCAGCAGCACAGCAGCTGTGCCAGCCTCAAGCCTGCTCACAGCATGAATTATTCATCTCCATTCTGACATCCACACACACACCACATATGATCGCTGCTAATGTTTTATTGATGGCTGCTTGATTCCTAGGTGGCCACAGCCCATTTCTCTAACAATTACTCTGACAAAAGAGGTAGTCATCCACACGCTAATGAGTAGCAACAAGTTTACAAGGAAGCTCATATGGTGCAGTGCAATGTAAACCTAGCATGTCAGTTACAAAGCTAGCCATCATGGTTTTTAGATGTCAACAAGTGAGGCCATCTTCAAAACACTACAGTCCTACACAGTTGCACATTAAGTCCTATGTGCATGCAGCTATTATAAATGGACCACCAAAGCCTTCTGTTGACTAGAGAGCTTGGTCATTTTTTACTTCTGGCTTCCTTCTTAGTCTGGAAACATCACATTAATCATGAGTAAGCTATTCTTTTCTTGCCTCAGCCCTTCCTTTTGCCTAATGACCTTTAGGCAAGAACCTTCCCAGCATCCTTTATAACTCATTGTTTATAGAAACTTTCTGACCTTTTCCAACCTTCAGTCAACATCCTTTTGTGCAGATGAACATCTTGCATGCAGCAATATCATCCCCCACACAATAGCAGAGGAGTCTAATGTCCTCTATTCTGTTTAGTCCTGCAGCATAGTGTAGTGTATACTTGATACTTCAGTCTCCCTGGCCCTGAGCAAACCACTCCCTTCCCAGAAGTTGTTGATTTGATCCCGAAGGCGTGATGATTAGCTCACACAGCACATCAGTGCGACACAAGGGGCACAAACACACACAAAATCCATAAACATCCTCCAGTGTCTGTCTGCTTGCTTGCCTGTGTGTCTACCTGTGTGTCTGTCTGTCTATCTATCTATCTAACTATCGACCTATCTATAACCTTGTGCAGTATCACAGCTGAGAGAGTACCTGAGAGCCCTGCCCAGAGAGGCGCATATGGGGAAGGCAGGCATGTCATCGGGCTTCTTGAAGGCCCAGTAGTAGGAGGCGAAGGCTCCCGCTAGTGTGACCTGCCCCAGAGCGGTCACAAAGTTGGCACACCAGAAGAACAGGAAGAGGTTGTAGAGCTGGAACACGATCAGGTACTTGTGGTAGAGGGTCTCTCCGCCATAGAAGGCAAACTGGCACTCAGCATCCGGACACTCCTTTGTGATGTTTGTGTCGTTGAATGTCTGGAGAAGGTTGGAATGAAGATGTTACCCAGACAAAATCAAACAGTTGTTAACTAGACTTGATTGTTGACTAATAGTCAACTTGACTCCAGCCACACAAGCAATTTCAGGATCAATACATCTTAGCCACAATCACTTGCTTCAGCTTTGACCTCTTTGTCCAACAATGGTTCTAAAATGACAGCTGTAAAGATTTCACTGAATCTAAAAGTTATATAATGCAAGGGTCCGGTATCAGTCCTATGACTGCATGAAGTCCTATAACTGTATATCATAACTTTCGAATTTCGAGGGGTGTATATGAAAACTGTGGTGTGGCTTTGACTGTATTTCTTCAGAGAAAATATAACTGTTACCAGATCACTAAAATAGATCACCATATAAATTATATGAATGTGTTAAAAAAGTCAGTCAAATAATGACACTCCTCTTGGTGAAAATCAGTGATAATATAGCTGAATCTTGCTGTTATGATTTTGGGTTGTACAACCATGTGAAAACAAAACATCTCAGGTTGTGGGTCCTCATAAATAATACCATAGCTATTAATATGCAGGGCTATGCTGGGCTATGTCAAAGATATGGCATGATTAAATGTAATGCTGCCCCACTTAGTCATTTTCATATTAATAATGAATGAATTAACCGAGTGACATGTCCTCAAAACTACCCTGTAATTTTAGGCTATCTCAAATGGTTGGAGAACTTTTGGACTTGGACATCTTTTGGTGTGGCTTACCTTAGGGTCACAGGGGTCCAATGAATACGAACACTCACTGGTGTTGAACACCTTATAGATGGCTTCATTGGAGGTGGACAAGAAGCTAAGGGATTGTCAAGGAGTTCTGCCACAGCAAAATAGTATGTTACTCATTCTTCTGTAAAAGTACAAAAGTGACTGTGTGTGCAAGCAGATGCTACTCAGTCTTGTTCACAAGTAAAAAGAGTCAACCGTGTAAGGGTCAGAAATAGTAAAATAGTATGCTAGTAATAATGACTGAGTTGTTTGCAGACTACTTGGGGTCATGAGTTACAAATGAAATATAGTTAAACCTTGTTAGGGTGTATTTTGACATGTATCTGCTTCCTCATCTTAAATTAGACATCCGATTGTGAGTCTGACAAGAGGCTGACAAGGATACACAGCAGTAATTGCCCAATACGCAATCACCAGAGACAGAAGGAAAAACGTCAGCAGAGGGTACACCAGTGAGGACATCACATGCCCAACAGCCCTGGAGAAGGGAGTGAGAGATAATGAAGAACCGGTACATGAGACATATGCTAAATGTTTATAGCTCCAGTATTAGGTATAGCTCTAGTTAGATTGGGCACTCACCTGCTTGCTTCCTTGATAAGAGCGATGGCAATGAGGATCCTTTTCCTGAGGAAGATGATCAGGATAATAATGACGACCTCCACAATGGCCAGAATGATCACTGAGATTGGGGATGGAGAGAGACAGATACAAGGAAGATAAGACTAAAAAGATAAGACAGGAAGCAAGCATAAAGATGAAGAAAAAAAAACAACAAAGAGGAGAAAGCTATAAAGATGGACCCAATGAGAAGTTCCCCAAAACTCACAAAAATAACTTTGGACAATTCTGTGAGAATTGGATTGAATGGTAAATGCAACTGACAAGTTAATAGCCATATTGAGTTTTTTTTAGTGATTAAGATGTTTAGAGCCGGACACATGATGTATTCTTATCGACATCTGCTAAAACACTCACTGAACGCCAGCCAGGTTTGCCGGATCTGCAGGTACACAGAGAAGTCTGTCTGAAGGCCCAGGTCACGGATTGTGACATCAGCACCAGGGGTTCCTTTCAGAGCACGGAATTCCAAGAAGCAATGGATAATCCCTGTTAGGAATATCAGAAATGTACATGACACTTTAATATTCATATTCTGCCTTGCATTTTAAATGTACAGACAGTTGTTGGGTTCAGCATTTTATTCAGCATGTTTTGCACATCTAAGTGTCTTCAGATGTATAGACAGATGGCATAAGAAAGAAAACAATTTCAAGTATTTGAAGCAACGCAATGAATGCAAGAACTGAAAGATTTATGGCCATCATCCACATCAGACTATAGCTTTGGCTATGGAATGTGTTGCATTACCAGATGGAACATACTCTGTTTCTCAACAACACATATTCTATAGTCATACTCTCCATTAATGGCAACACATACACCATGCTGTCCTACTCAGATATTTTTATCTGAAATAAAAGATCTGTAAGAAGTCTTAGTTTACCATATAAAACGACGAGGATGACCATGAACATCATGACCCAGACCATGATGCCTGCCAGGAAGCGCAGCAGGACGATGAAGATTAGACTGACGAGCATCGCGATAACCAGACCTCTGCAAGGATAAAAGGACTCCTCAATATGAGCAAAATAAGCAGAGGCAGACAAACTGGCTTGAGAAAGTAAAAGTCCTTCTCTTCTATTGCCATATATTCCTTCTGCCTGTGCTCTTAACACAGGTGATTTCATTTTAATTAGCTCATCTACCTGACTGAAGAGGTGTGTTAATTAGGCTGAATTGTCTGCAACAAATATGTGGCAGGACTTTCTGATCCCAGGATGTCTGCCTCTGAAAATAAGGGCACACATGGCAGCCCTTAGGTGTGACCAGTGACTGTAATACAGTCAAGGGGTATGATGTAGGTATGAAATTGAGTTTAAAAGTGCTTTCACTGCATTCTACACTCTACCTTCACTTGCTGATATAATTATGACTGGCTCTACCAGGATAAAATACTCCCACTCTAAATTTACAAGAACATTACAATCGGTATCTCTAATTTTTTCCAATTGTCGTTTTTCGTATATAAAAAAAGACAACTGTCAGTAATTTCAAAATATTGGGTTTGGGTTATTATTGTACATAAACAGATGCTTACACTAGGATCAAGTGCCAGGACTGAGTGTAGTCTTCAAAGATCCTCATAAACACCTGTCGTGCTTCCATAGCAAAGTTTGACTTCCTGTAAGATATATAAACACAACACAAATGCATAACACAACCATGCCTGAACCGTAACAGCACTAGGGATAAATAACCACGTAGAGGTAAAGGTTAATCAAAGGTGAAGGTGAAATTTCATGGAGCACCTACTTTGCGGCCTCCAAGAGGTCACTGGCATTGTGGGGCTCGTTGTTCTCATCGATGTAGCTTGTTGTATTTTCACCGACTACGATGACCCCTCCCTTCTTGGTTCCCAGGTCTGGCAGGCATCGGCGGGAAACTGGCACAGGGCAACACACTTCTTACACACCTCAGATTCATACATGCATGTACAAGTAGATGCTCTGCTTGTGAAATCTACATACTGACACTTTCTTGATGTTGTCATGATGCAAATTCTCCATTGTGAGACATTTAAGAACTATATTACCTTATCTAATAAATTGTACCTATCTAGACCCATAGATAGTACAAATCTGTTACATGCACATGCTCTTGTTTGGTCAATAAATAAAGAGGACATGAACGGTGTTGTTTAAATGAACACAGCAACTGTGCTCAGTTGTACATGCCCATAAAGACTTACAGTTTTTGCTCGGAAAGACCATCCCAGGGCAGAGGCGATCCCTAAGAATCTCTACGACAGACTGAAAAGGAAATTGCAGTTTGAGCGTTTACTACATTGGTGATGAAGGTAAAACAGGTAAATGGGGAATACTATTGTCTTATACAAACCATTCTGTTAATGTTTACATCCTGTGGAATTTTACAAAATTTCATGTAATAGTTCATATCCTCTCCAGGTTTGGCAAGAGGGCTGTGGGCTTTCGCCAGTGTAAGGAACTTGTCCGGACACGTGTCCACACAAATCTGTACAAACAGAAGAGACAGGATTAGAGCTTCATACTCCTTTCCGGGTGTAAATACATAACATGTCTATACATAGTACATTGTAAAAAGAGCTGCTTAGAATCAACTGAAAAATATAAGGCAACATGCTGCATGGATCTCTTGTTTTACATGCAATTCATGTATGTTCATAATTCAGTTAAATGCGAAAAGTTCTATGCAGCACGATTAATTAATGTTAATATAATAAGTTAATTTTATGCTTCAGTTTTTACAGTCCATTACCCACCATGTATGTGCAGTATAGAAAAAAATGCTAGAATAATAAAATTGCTTGTTGACAATAAACAGTAGTAAACCTATTTATAGCACTGCTAACAAACACAACAAAGCTCTTTCCTAAAAAAAACATAGACCCAATTCAAACCTACTTCTGTACTACTACTCTAGCTTAGCTTGGCAAATAGAGTGGCTTTATCCCCTGTGACCAGGGCTGTAACATTTTATCTAGGTCTTATACACAAGCAGTTTTAGTGGGGCCTCTGCCTTTCTATATTCTTCATGTATCTGGCTTGCTAGGTAGGTAGTGACTCCTAACCCCCCCACCCCCACTTTGTTGCCCCTTCCGTTGACCCCAGTGTAACAGTACAAGAGTGCAGTGGCACCTGTGTGGTGGGGCATTGGAACTCCAGCAGGGTCAGTGGGCTGGCACACTTCAAGATGTTGAAGTAGAACAGAAGAGGCTTCTTCCTGTAGGACCAACACAGACAGAGATATCAGAAGCAGTCTGTCTTAATTCTCTCTGGCATTATTCATGGGAACAGCACATCGGCAGTGGGGTAATGTTCTTGGTGTCAATGAAAGGTAATACCAGAATAGGTGAGGAATAGGGTTATTGCTTAAAAAACAGTATAACTGAATACAGTGTGACCGAGTATCCATATTGAAAACAAGAATAGAGCCAACTTACTCCAACTTAGACCCTGCTTGTCCACAGAACTGCCCTTGACTATCTGTGGGGTATATGACCTTACGAGGGTCACCCTTTGACCAGGCTAGAAGAGGGAGAGAGAAAGATCAACAGTAATTGCATGTTTGATGTATGACTGGGATAAGTGTAATTAGTGTGCACTTATGCCTCCCTAAGGTAGGCTAGAACATTCCCTTCACCATTCTCATTAGCATTTAAATATCAGGGTGACTTACCCAGAATTCCCACAGCAAAGTAGCCCAGAATTGCCAAGATAAACAGAATACAGCACAAGATGTCTGTGCAACCCCTGCAAATGATGATATGTTAATACAGTCTTGGCCAAAAATATGGGACACTGTTGCCTATATCTAAAAATGATAGAGAGTAACAAATACATTAGTTGGAAAGCTGACATTCAGGAGTTTTTGATACATTTTTGATACAGGGGTTTCTATTAAATCTGTAGTTTTTAGACATCTTTTATTTGCTGGTGTGCAGAGAAATTAACCTATGTACCAAAACCTCCTGAATGTCAGCCTTCCAATGAATATATTTGTTACTCTATCATTTTTAGATTCCAAGATATAAGCATTTATGTGTGCCATCCTGTGGCGAATTAAACAGACCTAAATAGAAATCTGCATGAGACATGGTAAAACATCTGTAACAGCACAATATGCAAAAAAATATCTTCCTCACCTGTTATGGATTGGACCTTTAAAAGTGGGGTCAAACTTCCGTGGATCCCCTATTAGGACAGAGAATAACATAGTGAAATATACATGTGTGGTGTTTTCGTGTGAATGTGGGTGTGTTTGAGTGTGAACATATGAGCATGTGCGTTGATGTTTTCACACTGTGAGATCCTCTGGCATACTATTCATTTTCTCCTGCCAAGACAGACATGCCTAGCAACCAACAATATTGTTCCTTGACAACCACTACCCCTGCCTGATTCTGCTGGGTGGATATAGCTGCTCTAATTAGCCACTAGGTCAGAAAGCATTTGCTCAGAAACAGCCATGGCAGTAACGCAAAATACTCAATTACATCTCGTGCCCAGATTTGCATTTTTTTCTTCATTTTAAAACAGGATAGAATAAAATTAATATAGCATTATTACTTAATTTTGTTTAGAATCTAACATGAACTACGTGGAGTTTGATACTTTACAAGGGGTGTGGGCTATACATTTTTTTCTATGAGTAAAAAAAGCAACACCATGCTGCACTTCGTATATTCACTCAAAAAAACTGAGACGCAAGATGTCATTTATCATCAGTCATGCAGCCATGAAGAATCAGGAAATGAGTCAGCATGCGTGGAAAGACAAAATAAAACAATCTTTTTTTTTAACCATGGTTCATTTGCCCTCCACTTTAGGTAACACTAGGAAGGATCTCTGCTCCAACATTTCACACAAGAACAAAATTCAAGCATCATAAAAAAAAAAAAAATTATTGCCTTTTCGAACAAAGTGTTTACCATGTTCAGACCTCCTCAGAGGGCATTATTTTACATTTGCATCATTTCCTGCCTTTGTCGCCATAGCCTTAAAACCACACTTCCGTATTCTGCAACCTGTCTACGCCTGTGCTCAAGTTCTTCTTAAAGATGACTGAATGTGGATAGGGATGAGTCACATGAGAGTAACTACCCAGACACCAAACCGCCCATCATCCCTAAGCAGACCTCACTAATCCCCCCCCTCCACACACACACACACACACACACACCACCCAGTCTGTTGACCTTGCTTGGGCTTTACTGTTGACTTGCATTTTCACATCCACTTATCACATAAGAATCACGACTAACACCATCTTAAAGCAAGCCACCCTCTTATCAAGTCAACCCATGTTTTTTTATAAAGCACTTTAAAAACAACAACAACAGCTGAGCAAAGTGCTGGGCAAGCAGGGTGATATGACTAAACATTATCATTACCACTTGGACAACACTTACCTGAGTCAAAAACAATACCACTACCATGAATGTATGCCTAGCCTGTACTGTTTACACTAAACCATTTTGTGGTCACACTTCTGACTAGTTTGATAATATGCTAATAATTACAACAGTAATAGAAAGGCGAAAGTCAAGATCTCAATGTGAGCACCCCATGGCACAAAGTTCTCTCAGAGACAGAGAGCACACTGCTTTGATTTCCAAGGCCACACCGGCTGTTTGATACGGCACCTATCTTCATCACAATTGCTTTGCTTGAGTGATCAGTCAAATCTGATATGTCTCGCCTACCAGTGCATAGCCTAAGACTGAGTCACAATAGGTTGTTTGTGGCCAGTGGAGTGTCCGGCCGAGACAATAGCACTGGACATAAGCTCTGTGTCCCGGGGCAGCCCACATTACTGAAAATTGTCTGCTAACAGGCTGTTGCCTGTCTGGTTCACAGTTCATATAGACCGGGGCCATGCCAGGAGAGTCTGGTGACTGCTGTGTGTCTAAAGGGATTTTACCAGCTAGCCCCCCCCCCCCCCCAGAGAGGTCTGCACATCTCATGGGAACTGATACAGGTGCAGCTTGACAGTTTTGCTAAATGGATACAGCTGACCCAGACACAACTGTCTAAGAGTCTGAGGGCAAGGGTTTATAGTAGAGGCTGGAGGATTTTATGGCTTCTTGGACAAAAGAGGGAACTGGTTGTTGTTGGGGATCTCGCAGAAAAAAAAGCTTAGTTCGCATGGAAACAGGACGCAAAAGAGCTCAGTTTTGTTTTCTTTGAAGAAACATCAGGGAATGTAGTTCCTTCGTTAAAAGCATTGCATGTATCAAAAATACAGGACTATGGAACTGTTCAAAATTAAGATCTAAGTTATGAATGTATTATATAGGCTAAATTATAAATGTGTTATTAATCCAAAGAGGTATGGTTCTGTTGTACAGATAGGCACGATAGATACGCTTAGCATATCAACATATGACCAGAGGGGAGGCAAAAATAATATCACATAGCATGTACTCGTCACACATCTATGCAAGCGTTTGTACCCTACATTGCATTATGTTGTAAGATCCCGAGAGAGAAAAAGACTGTTCAAAGTTGATTAAAACGTGTTTTACTTTACTTAAAACATCACAATCCGTTTGATTCATGTCCCAAGTCATTTAAAAGAAGAGCCTTGAATCACATGCAAGGCGTCTCGCTAAGTGAATGATGTCACTTCGAAGCATCCTCCACCTTACTGAAAAACACAAAATACATCGACTGCGAGCTTTGCTGCTTTAGATGACTGCGATATCAGAAAGATAGACCTACGCCTTTTTGAAAATGCACAAGTGGTTGGTTAGGAAAATGATCATAGTTGCTATTTAGCGGTGGGCTAATTGTTTTCTTTGGAAATGTAACTCGTTCAAAGCATTGCGGTTACACCCATTCCATTCGAGCGCTGCCCTTAAAACATATCGTTGGAACCGCTCCTTTAAAACAATATTGCGCGGGTTTTGTAAGTATATTGTTATGGTAAGTCCTAATACTGAAAGCATTATTACACTATCCCCAATGATGCCCGTGCTGTCCCCACCCATTTTATTAGCTTGTATTACTCATTGTTTCCATTTTGCTGTCTTTTTAAAGAAATTTGTGAAGAAGAAATTGTGAAGTTGCAATATACGATAACTTACCATATTTGGAATCGCCATTCTTCTCTTCCATTTCCATGTTGGAAGGTTCAATTTTTCTGACAAACCAGTTTGTGGGTGAAATCTCAGAGGACTGAGTGCTTGAAGCAAGCATAGGCTGTAGATGTGTTTGCCAACCCCTAGAAACGATATGTTGTGCTGCACTATCCGTAGTGCGTTTCAGGTCTAGGGAGGATATTTCACCAATAAGAACAGAGAATTGACTGACAAACAGACCTCCCAGCCAATAATGCTTGGAAGGAGGTGGGAATTGCTCGACAGACACAGGCGAAATCGTTAGTTTTCCGCTACTTCAATGGAATGTGGCAGATGAAGACAAAAGAGTGTAAGTTTTTTTGTGGTGCGTACTCACTGTGCAAATGTTGATGTGGCGCACTGGCTGAGAGGTCTACTTGAAATCTAGCTTCATTGCCTGTGCGCGATTTTGCAGATTAATGCAAGGGAGCATGCCAGGTTCGCGATGGACGTGCTTAAATGAAACCTTGCATAGCCTTATAGGACCAATTTTAGGTAGTCATATAGCGTTGCGGTGTGCAATATCAAAGTGTATCCTATTGTCATTTCCTCACAGAAGATATTATATTACATTGGCCTAGTGTTGTAGTAGGCTTCAGCATAGCTCTGGAAAATACCATTACCAAAATACCAAAACGTTCTTGAATCTTTGGGATTATTTCTTGCTACTAGGCTACACTCCAATTAATAACAGCTGATTTCAACACAAGTAGACGATGTACTGAAGGACACAGGGACACACACACACACACACACACACACACATACCCCACCCTTGGGTAGCCCCACCGGGGCAAATAACAAGCAATCACTGATCCAAAACAATAACAAAACACCTTTAAAATGTACCCATCCAGTGGGATTTATTAACATTTAGAGAAAAGACGGGGCAGGCTTCAAACTAAATTGAAGCTACAGACAGACCAAATCATACAACACAAAAATCCCAGGTTCAGAGGCAGCAAGACAGCCAGAACTCCCCACCTCAGAGGTCTTACCACAGCAACAGGAACCAGAAGCTTTTAAACAGTGCTTAATCACTTGTCCAGGTGCATCCAATCAAGCCAATCCCATCACATGATCTTCAGGGGGTATGGGAAGTGCAGAGGGACAAATAGCATGGAAGACACCAACACAGCAGGAAACATATAGATATACATACATACATACATACATGTTTATCTAATGGCACAGGGACTGGGCCTCTTGCTTTCACAAATAATTGAATACAAATAAAAAAGGTAACATCTGCCACTTTTATAGAACCCCTGACTTCAAGTTAACATCTACCGCTTTTCATAGAATGCCTGACTTCAAGTGTCAGCAAATTCTGTGCCTGTGACGTTGTGCTCTTTGAAAATATCACACCTTTGGTAGCCACCAAACACCAACATACCACTGTGCTATGTGGTGCGTTTGTTATATTTTCGTTCCGCAACCACAGTCTTGCAGTCATCTACTGAAGCATGGCTCTTACAGCCTGACTTGGAGGGCCATAAGCAAATAAGCAAAAATGTATCAGTCTTAAATTTTATTGATTGATGATATGATTGATCTTTTGATAAGCTGGAAAAGTGTCAATGGCACCCATGTCAAATGTACAAAAAACTGTGACGGCTAATGTTATTTTACTTGGAAAGAGTTTTGCAATACTGTGCTAGTACCTGTTTTTACCAAAGGATCTTACACAGTACCTTGTGCACTTTTTCAAAACTCACACCTGCCCATATCAAACTGCACTATAGCCCCCAAAGGAACCTTAGGCTACTTAGACTGAAAGTGGCACAAGCTCCTACGACTAGGCTACAACAAATACATTCTCCATTTTGTTTCTTAGTGTCAATGAACTAAAACAGGCTGACAACTAGAACGTGCATATTCTTCAGTGACAAAAATAATGGCAAACAAATACAGAAAAACTGCTGCATTGCATCCTATTCATATTGTTTCAGTTTTTTACATTTACAAGTTCACATTAACAGCAATACAACATTCTCTGTTCCCCTGAATCAAATCTTTATCAAATCCTACTGTGTCAACCCCTGAAATTTTCCATTAGCATTTTGAGGCAAGCAGCTACTATAGCCTTCAAGGATGTTTTATGCCTTTGTGCATACTGCTACATCAACATAACTTGGTGAACCAGACATTCACTTTATGCAAACATTTTGAACATTCTTAAAGGGGTCCTTCTGTCAAAAAACACTTTTAGTAGCTCTATTTACAATGTGGTGGGTCACAACAAGCAGTATATGCACACAGTATTCCAAGACGTGAAATTCGACCCTCATGGTTTTACTGGTCATTGAAGGGTCGAGCTAACCAAAACGAGCGGATCAGAGCATGCTAAACCTATCTACGTCACTAGGTCGTAAGCCCCGCCCAGAGCCATGTATGGCAAGCCCACATCCCAAAGGATTGGTGGACAGAAGCTAGGTGAGCGAAAGACAGCGAATTTGCCCAATCAGAGGTGCCTTATTGACACGTCATGGATATTCACGAGGGACACCGGAAAAACCAGTCGTTCAACCACTAGACCTGTTATAGCTTACAGAAAACAGTGTAGAGATCTAGGACATAATTTTTCACAGAAATGACGCACAATGCATTCAACCATAGTGGCGACACAGAAATATGAATAAAAATAATGATGGAAGTTCCCCTTTAAAAGGCTTATGTTTACTGCGTATTGGATGGGCACTTTGTTTGAACGTTTGAACATTCTGTTTGCTGATTGGTTGCTTAAAATTGTAGTTGAGATAAACCAAAGCCTCGGGATAGTTGTCCCAGATGAGGTACTGTATTAGGCACAATGCAGGGCTAGCCTGGCTAACGTGAACACTGAGTGTATCCAAAACCCTGGGCATAGTTTTTTTTTTATTATTATTTGTGGAGTCTCGAGTGCATGTTACAGCTCTGTATAGCTGACAGGCAAGTGATTTTTTGCTTCTACAAACTGTAGCCTCACATTGGGATATAAATCTGAGAGATTACAAGGATGATGTCAATTTCATCACACACTCATTACATGCTGCGTTGCCAGAGAATTATATCAGAGTCTCAAGATCAGACTATTTTGAATTGTTTTTTTTTTAATTGTGTGTGTACCACATTAGCATGTGGCATAGTCTTTAGTGGTATGTTGTTAGCATTGTTACCTCAATGGAAGCTTAAAGTTATAGACTGTTGGTGCATTTTGGAGAGAACGGTGGTTAATACATTTTATGTCAAATCAGTGCAAAAGCCCACACAGCTTATATTGGTTCAGTGACATGATGCATTTGTTAAGTGTCAAAAAAGTGGACTAAAACACGTACTACAAGATACCGTCGACATGACGGTACACAACTGCCTTTTTCGAGGATTGAAACTGTTTTGTTGTGGCAGGCTCTTAATCCTTTGTGAGATGTGTCTGTTTCTCATTTAGACACTTTCACTTTCATATGATCTTTACAGGTAGGTTTCCCTGACTGCCAGTAGAGAAGACGCTGCCCATGTAAGGCAAATGTGTACATGCTTAACAGTTGTCCAGTTGTTGGGACAAATGTAAACCACTTATAATACACAAGCAGCAAATTGCCCCTTTTAAAAAGATTTGCATGTTTCTGATGTTAAAAAAAACTAAGGACATAACTGACAACCCTTAGCCTTTGAAAAGCATCAGATGCAAGGAAATTCTTGCAAGTTTGTTAAGAAAAATGTGGGCAAGGCCATCTGAGTGTCACCTGGGTCCCCACCCCACTTATTGTGAAATGACTTACTGGTTCTATTGGGCCAGGACTGGTTCTTTTGACCTGGCACTGGCCAATATACTTTGCATGTTACTGCAAAATTATTTAGTCTATTTCTGTTTGCAGTATTTGTGTTTTTACGTATTTATGTTTTTTTTTTTTTTTTGTATTATAAACTGTTAATAATAAGGCCTTTGTTGCTTTATGCAGAAGAACCACCACCATAGCTTTTTTCAAGACAATTCTGCCCTCTTTTTTTTCTCGAAATTTGTGTTAACCTGTCATACAAGCTGGAAGTCTTTTGTAGAGACTCTCGATGACAAACAGTAGGCCTATTATAATTTATGATAACTATACTGTAGCATATAAATACTGATTAAAATGCAGTAATAATAATAATTGTATTTAATTAACATTTTAGCAAATGTATAGTAAATCATTAAACATACTGCTAATGGCATAAGAGAATTGTGTGTATCATGAGATGTTAGGTAGTTGACTACCGCGTACGGTCATCCCAGATGTTTTCTTACAATGCCCGTCATTGCCTAAAGAAGGAGAGTAGACCAGTCAGAGTGGAATTTTTACTCTCTTGGGCTCTGATTGGCTGTTAGTAGGATGACGCAGTCTCGGGCAGACCAGCGAGGCACACAGCATACAGCCTCTGCCTCAGTGCCTTGTGTTTGGCTATACACTGGGTATGCCTTGCGTGTGAACTTTTTGGTTTGCTTCAAGCCCTACCATGCCCTCTCAAGCATGCTGCATCTTTTGGTAGTGAGCCTAAGTGACAGAGGTGGACCCTGGTCATTTGGGAGAAGGTAAAAGTCTTGGATATGCTTCGGAAAAGACAAAAGTTATGCAGACATAGCACGCCACTACAGCCTAAATGAATCAGTTGTGGCCTACATAAAGAAAAATGAAAAGAATATCATGAGCACTGCATCGGTTTCCATCAGCCGAATGGTGAAAGGGTCATTTGGATCAGTGACTTTAGGAAGAAAAATAAGCGGGTGGACACAAACGTGATCAGAGAAGGCCAGACAGTTCTGTGCCACGTTCGCCATCACCAAGGCAACCAGCACCCAAACTTACTGAATTTAATGGCAGCAAGGGTTGGTTTGACAGGTTCCAAAAACGCTTTAACCCCAAGAGCATTTTTCTACATGATAAAGTTGCATCTGTGGATAAAGAAACTGTCGAGAAGTATGCCAATGAGACATTTAAGGCAGGCATCGAGGAGGGAGGTAACAAGCCAGAACAAGTCTTCAACATGCAAACTGGCTTGTATTGGAAGAGGATGCCTTCATGTACCTTCATCATGAAGGATGAAGCCTGAGGCGGTGGATTCAAAACACACAAAGACAGGGTGACTTTGATAATGTGTGGCAATCCTGCTGGCCATATGATAAAGCCAGCATTAATTTACAAGAACCCCAGGGCCATGAAGAACAAGAATAAGAACCTGCTACCAGTGCACTGGATGCATAACCCCAAGGCTTGGATAATGAAAATCCTCACTTCTGACTGGCTGCACCAATGTTCCTTTTCCAGCAGTGAAGTTGTACTTCACCAAACTTGTACCTCACCAAAACTGCTCGCAGCAAACACGATGTCACTCATCCAGCCTATGGAGCAAGGGGTCATATGCAAGTTTAAGGCCCTTTACACGCGCAACGCCCTACATTGTTAACACAATGGACTCAGACGAGAACTTCAGTGAAGGCATACTGGCATGATTACACTATAGCAACGCGTCTACAAAATATCCAGAGAATGCTGAAGGAGATGAAAAAGAAGACTTTTAATGCCTGTTGGAAAAGGTTGTGGCCAGAGTGTGTTTACGACTGTTGAAGGTAGGGTGTCCTTACGGTCTGAGCTTAAAGGGGTCCTTTCATCGTTATTTTTATTCATATTTCTGTGTCACCACTATGGTTGAATGCATTGTGCGTCATTTCGGTGAAAAATTATGTCCTAGTTCTCTTGCTTGACGCTGTTTTCTGCTTTCTGCTAAGCTATAACAGGTCTAGTGGTTGAACGACTGGCTTTTCCGGTGTCCCTCGTGAATATCCATGACGTGTCAATAAGGCACCTCTGATTGGGCAAATTCGCTGTCTTTCGCTTACCTAGCTTCTGTCCACTGTTCTTCCTTTGGGATGTGGGCTTGCCATACATGCCTCTGGGCGGGGCTTATGACCTAGTGACGTAGATAGGTTTAGCCTGCTCTGATCCGCTCGTTTTGGCTAGCTCGACCCTTCAATGACCAGTAAAACCATGAGGGTCGAATTTCACGTCTTGGAATGCTGCGTGCATATACTGCTTGTTGTGACCCACCACATTGTAAATAGAGCTACTCAAAGTGTTTTTTTGCGGAAGGACCCCTTTAAGGTGTTCACTCAGGAGGAGGCAAGAGATGGTTTAGGATGGGGTTTTTATTTCCCAATTAGGATTAAAACAAAAATTAAATCAAACCAGTAATTAAACAAGAATAAGGAGAAAATAAAGACTTTGTCAAACACAAAGAAAACTGACAAGAGTGCCCAAAACTATAATTAAACAGTAACTGAATAGCTATTACAATAATTGAATAAACTCCACTGAACTGGGTTACAACGAGCATCCAAGACTTACATCTGAGCATAGACAACGCTAAAAATCAACTGAACACGGAACAGCCCACTTGTTGGCACAAACCAATCACCATGGAGTTCAGAGAGAAAAACAATAAACTCACTAAAACAGCAAAAAATGAACGTTTAAACACAAACAGACATTGGGTAAAAATATTTGAACTCAAACTGGGCCATTACAAAGCAGCAAACTGCTCAAGTACCACAGATATTCTAAGACGACCAGATATGCCACTCTGGTGCATTTCCAACGTAAATGCAATGGGCCTTAATAGGGAGTGGCATATCTGGTCGTCTTAGAATAGCTGTGCAAGTACTCCTAAAATAATTAAGAACAAATGTACGGTTTACTTCCGGCTGCCCCGGAAGCCGTGGCGTATTTTTAAACCAGCTTTTGCCGGCAAACGCTCTTTTACAAACATGAAACAAATAGGTGGTGGGCCGGACCCCAAAATTGTGAATTTAATACTTACCGTCCTGGGGACAACACCATTTTTTATACACCTACACTATACCTTTTTACACATTTTCACAGTTTTTACAGTTGCACAGGTCTGTGGACGGCAGGCTGTGCCTTCTGCAGACCGCAGTCGCCTTTGACACATTGGAGTGATTTACACTGGCAGTGAGTGGACAAGTTCCAAGATGGACTTAGGCGCTGGGGGTAGCGTCATCCACTGTGGTACCAAAGAGTCTCCTTCCCTGCGCCATCCATGCTGTGCAACTGTAAAAACTATGAAAATGTGTTAAAAGGTATAGTTGTAAATAGTTCATACATAGCGAACAGCTGTCGACGTTTAACTGAATGGCTGTGGTGAATTTGTTTCCCCTTACCTAATGAGTTATAGCATTAAACAGATTGAATACACGACATGTAATGTAGTCATTATGAAACATTAAGTCTTACCTGAAAGTTAAGAGATTTTACCTACACGAGACAGGATGTTTGCTTCCTGGTGTGACTACCCGAAGAAGCTCTTTGCCCGAAGAACACAATTGGTGAATCTGCCTCAATGCTCCCACCGCTACTGGCCAAACTGAACATGAACAAATGAACAGGTAGGCGAACACATACTTAGTGCACACTTTGTAGGCACCATGAAATGAGACAAGTGCTCTTGCTGTTTGCATGTGATTACTGCACCAAAATTTCACGACCCCGTTGCTTAGTATCCTAATTTGTGAACCACGAAGCTAGAGAACCTAGCTGAGCCAATCAATGATCGCAACATTAGTATAGTCATTAAGCTGATAACAAAAGTTGTGTTAGCAAAGTTGCACTATTAACAATGTGTTTAACTAAAATCAGTGGGCCCATTTGATGTTTACAGCGTACGCTATATGTGTTACAGCATTTTTCAAGAGAAATGTGAATCCTGTTAGACGGCTAGTCTATGGACAAACACTGCTAAAGCTATTCAACTTGGTTAGCCACTTCGGCTAACACATTGTGACGTGATGGTCATGCAGGTAAGCATATACTTTAAATATTACGTTTATGACAATTATTACTGGTCTGACCGTGGGACAATGGTTAGCGCTCTCGACCCTTAATCGATTAATTATGGGTTCGAGCCCCAATCAAACTTGATTGGCGTTTCTCGCAAGTACGGTCTGACTGGTGATCAGTGACTGTAGATCAGCTAGCCCAACATCATAGTATATCAATGAACTGCAGTCACTGAAATTCCCAGAGTCTAAAATTGCGAGATTGAGAGTGGTCCCAAACGGTCAGCAGTGTTTTTGATTAGATGAGGGGGAAATAGCATGTATTTCGGCCTAGCGCCTACCAACGTTTACAGTCTTCACTTTGGCTCTCAATCAGCTAATCAGCCAGTCTCGCTAAAATCGCTACTTCAGCTTCAGGCCATAGGGGCTGTTTGTTTCGTTTAAAGCCCTGAGTGTACGTTTTTACTTGTTTATTGTCAAAATCTATATCGCTCGTTTACAAATTCATCCGTTTTCATGAATATTTACCACCACTATCAATTCCAATTATTCCTATGGAGGGCGACGCTGATTTTCAGAGTTTTTACAGTTGCACAGGTTTGTGCACGTGCAGTTGCCTTTGACCCATTGGAGTGATTTTCAATGAACTGTAGTCATTGAAATATCCAGACTCTAAAATTGCGAGATTGAGAGTGGTCCCAAACGGTCAGCAGTGTTTTTGATTAGATGACGGGGAAATAGCATGTATTTCGTCTTTCGGCCTAGCGCCTACCAACATTTACAGTCTTCACTTTGGCTCTCAATCAGCTAATCAGCCAGTCTCGCTAAAACCGCTACTTCATCTTCAGGCCATAGGGGCTGTTTGTTGCGTTTAAAGCCCCAGTGTGTAACTGTTTTAGTTGTTTGTCAAAATCTATATCGCTCCTTCACAAATGCACCCTTTTTCATGAATATTTACCACCACTACCAACTCTAATTATTCCTATGGATGGCGACGCTCCATATGCATGCACCGTCTTGAACTTCGATAATGGGTCAGGAAGGGTCACTGTGTCTATTGTGCTAACTGCTTACCAACAGTTTGAAAAGAAAACATAAGCAATAAACAGGGGCGTATATTTGCTCTTGGCATTGGTGGGGACGTATTAATCCCCCACCCCCAACCACCACAAATTATAGAATTTTGAATTAATGTTAAAGTTGGCTTTGTCACCTGACAAAATAGGCAGTGCATGCCAGTTAAGAAAAAAATAGATAGCTACCCAAGTCTTTCTGGGTCACTATGCAGATCTTGAAATCATCATTAACGTTTGTATAGTGAGTGCATTTTCTAAACAACATGTGCCAACTGCACTGCAAAGTCAATAAGATTACCATTACAATAAAAAAGTTATTGTATCACCAAAGTTCTAGCATTAAACATGTCAATTCAACAGCCACTGTAGGCTAACAATATCCGTAAGAAAACCGTCAGTTGGCATTTTTGTTGTGCATGTTATGAATAGCTGCTACAGACGATTTTAGCCTGCTGTAGACACACTGTGTGCTAAAGCCTATTGTCATTAACGTTGCTATGGCACTCATTTCAGTAGCGATCTTGTTTTTTGTGACTTACATGTTTCTTTTTAAATAGCTTCTTATGTCCACCTTCTGCTTTTGAGCTGCCATCGCTCGCCACTTTATTCGCCACTCGCTTTGAACAAGTTATTCTTCTAGTTTTGGCGCTGCTAACACCAAACCAAGTCTCATGTGAAAGTAGTGCACATGCAATGACATTGACGATATGTGTTAGGACTTCAGTAGAGAACTTAATTTAACCATTTCTGCGCTGCTAAGTGATAAGATGTTGACAAATCGTTTTTTTTTTGAAGGGCTCACATTATTGGTGGGACGCGTCCCCTCCGTCCATGCCAATTCCCTTGGCAATAAAATCAATTCATCGCATGAACTTAAAATGAGCTGGATAACTTTGTCCTTGATCATTTCCATTTGCATCCTTGTTTGTTTTCCTCGCTCTGTCTGTATTATAGACTGCATATACGGGTCTGTACCATAGACTGTATAGGTATGTACCAAAGAGACTGGATGACAGTATGGTCCTATTAGCAAGATTGACTCAAGGGTATCATAAATTCCACCAATGTGGAACAATTCCTTCCGAGCAAACGACTGCATGTGCTACTTAAATGTTAGGGTGGTGGTTGATTTTATGAGTCTTTTTAAGAGGCAACATAGATACTAAAAATAACTGTCCAGCTTCTAGATTTTAATTTTAATATTTCGTTCACCAGGGGAAAAACATCTAGCCATTGCAACTGCAGACCAAAAATTGCCTATGGCTGCAGCATTACATTCCCTTGACTACTGTGCAAGAAGGCTTTTGAAAGTGCATCTCGGACAGAAACCTAACAAAAGCGCAAAACTGAACATGAACAGATGGATGAACAGGTAGGCGAACACATACTTCGTGCACAGGTTGTAGGCAGCATGAAATAAGACCAGTGTTCTTTCTTTTTGCATGTGATTACTGCACCGAAATGTCAGCCCCCCTTGGGTAGTCTCCTAATTTGTGAACCACGAAGCTAAGATAATTTAGCTGAACCAATCAATGGTCGCAACATTCGTATAGTCATTACGGTTATAATAAAAGTTGTGTTGGCAGAGTTGCACTATTAACAATACGTTGGTGTTTACAGTGTAGGCTATATGCGTTACACAACAGTATTCTTCAAGAGAAATGTGAATCCTGTTAGACGGCTAGTCTATGGACAACCACTGCTAAAGCTAATCAACTTGGTTAGCCACATTGTGACGTGATGGTCTTGCAGGTAAGCATACACTTTAAATATTACGTTTATGACGATTATTACTGGTCTGACCGTGGGACAATGGTTAGCGCTCTCGACCCTTAATCGATTAATTATGGGTTCGAGCCCCAATCAAACTTGATTGGCGTTTCTCGCAAGTACGGTCTGACTGGTGATCAGTGACTGTAGATCAGCTAGCCTAACATCATAATCAATGAACTGCAGTCACTGAAATTCCCAGAGTCTAAAATTGCGAGATTGAGAGTGGTCCCAAACGGTCAGCAGTGTTTTTGATTAGATGAGGGGTTAATAGCATGTATTTCGGCCTAGCGCCTACCAACGTTTACAGTCTTCACTTCGGCTCTCAATCAGCTAATCAGCCAGTCTCGCTAAAATCGCTACTTCAGCTTCAGGCCATAGGGGCTGTTTGTTGCGTTTAAAGCCCTGGGTGTACGTTTTTAGTTGTTTATTGTCAAAATCTATATCGCTCGTTTACAAATTCATCCGTTTTCATGAATATTTACCACCACTATCAACTCCAATTATTCCTATGGAGGGCGACGCTGATTTTCACAGTTTTTACAGTTGCACAGGTTTGTGCACGTGCAGTTGCCTTTGACACATTGGAGTGATTTACACTGGCAGTGGACAAGTTGACTTAGGCGCTGGGGGTAGCGTTATCCACTGTGGTACCAAAGAGTCTGCGCCATCCATGCTGTGCAACTGTAAAAACTGTGAAAATGTGTAAAAAGGTATAGTTGTAAATAGTTCATACATAGCGAACAGCTGTCGACGTTTAACTGAATGGCTGTGGTGAATTTGTTTGTTTCCCCTCACGCTTACCCTCACCAATATAATATGACCAACAATGGCAGAGAAAAATAGTTATAGCGTTAAACAGATTGAAGACACGGCAGGTAATGTAGTCATTATAAAACATTAAATCTTACCTGAAAGTTGTTCCACGGAGATTTCACCTACACGCGACAGGATGTTTGCTTCCTGGTGTGACTCCCCGAAGAACACAATTGGTGAATCTGCCTCAACTAGCGTTTTGATTGGACCACACCCCGGAACACGTTAGTACTAATTTTCGCTACTTTAATCGCAAAATACTGCTAAATGTGCAACTTTTCGCAGTGGAAACAACCGGCAATGGTTATTTACACGTGTTACACAATTTCTGTTAAAAAAAATGAGCTTGTCCCCCTCAGGGTAATTTTCAACTCGAGAACTAAGCAAGATAGACAGTCTCGGCCCACCGCCTACAACAACGAGACAACAAACACGGTAAGACAAAACCATAGACTGTAGGACAAAACTGAAAAATGAATGATATTTTAAAATAAGCCCAATATTTAAACAAACAAAAGACATTGTATGGTGCATTTTTTACGTGGTACCGATAACCGTAGTGCTGGATGTTGAATGTAGGCCTACTTAGCAGCCAGCAACTATGGTGAATATTGCACAATATGGAGAGTGATAAAGGTATGGTGACTGTAACAAATCGGAACATATAAACACAAAGTACCATTTGAACAGAGTCCGGACATAGAAGAGTGTTGGCAGCGTCTGGCTGCGGTGACCGGAGCAAGCCTACTTTAAATATGTTACTGTAATAAAAAAAAAAAAACTAACTTTAAACTTATAGCTTAAAAGGCCTGCACTGGTTCTAACTGACCACAAAAACTATAGACCTATATTTTAGAATGTGTGTTTGTATACAGCTCTCATTTTATTTGCACTCTTTTAGTATCTTAGTATCTTTGAAGGAGTTACAGAATTCGAAACCATTTACCTTTAGCCTGGGCACGCCCATACTTCCTGTGCCGCTGCATTTGAATTTAGCTTGCAAGTCAGTCTGGCCAAGCTCCCTGTCTACACCATTTCTACATTAACAGAGAAACTGGGACCAATGAAAATCTAGCATTTCAAAAAGACAATGACACGGTATTTTAGCGACCGGAAATCTACCTCAGTCACTGTCAACATGGCGAACGTGGAGCAACGGCAAGATGTCAATGCAGCTGTAGCTGCTGTTTTGGAAGAATTCAAAGAGAAGTTCTCTCTGAAAAAAGAGCAAAGGTCAGCCCTTGAAGCATTCCTTACAGGAAAGGATGTTTTCGCAATGCTACCGACCGGCTTCGGTAAAAGTTTAATTTAATTTTTGTTTGTATCAAGCAGTTTCCGTCGCTGCGTATACATCAGAGGACAGAGGGGTGTGATTGGTCGAAGCTTCGTCCAGTAGCAAACACAGGCATTTCACACACATGGGTTAAGCCCGCCCTCTGAGAAATCGGTTTACAACACAGCTTGGCCAGACCAATGTTCGCAGAGCATTGATAAGTCGCGTTAGCCAGGCTAATTTAGCTTACCTTAATATAGGCAACTTGGCAAGTTGAACGGACCGAAGCACAACCTTAACTCCATCTCAGACCACCTCTAAATGCAACTTTTTAAACTAGAAATGGCCGCAGTAAAATGGGTAAAATGTTCTCCTCTCCAAAGTCATTGTTGTCCCAAACAAGTGCTGCTTGCATTTGCGTATGAATGTTTTTTGGGGCATGTGTCATCACTCTGTATTTGTATCTGTGCTAAGGCTGTCATGTTTAAGGACCTGCAAGTTGGAGGAACAGTGGCCAAGACTATTCAGCAAACGAATCAGATGTGCCGATCCTGTCAGATGTGCCGATCCTGTCAGATGTTGAACAGCCATGGCTAGCGCACAGTGTTTTGGCATGAGCCATTTCTCTTTCACTGACAATCTTCTCAGCCTCCTCTTCACCCTGTCATTGTCAGTAGTGCTGGTAGTCCAGGCAATGAAATTAAATAGATCGTTTGGCATTACACCTGAGGCAGCTGACAACATAAGTTGCTCAGCTGATGGTGGCCATGTCAGTTTAGGGATAGACTTACAATTGTCCATGATGACATCTCTCAGCACCATGGCTGCTACAAAAGTCTCCTCTTATTAATGCCATTGGTTTCAATAGGATTGTCTTCATTAGACGATGATGGAGATGAGTATCTGTAATTGGGAGGATACATATGGGTGAAGGACTATTGAATTGCATGTTAATGAAGATTAAAGATAATAATGACATTAAACATTTTCTAATCCGAAGGATTTTTATTTTTAATTTGTTCTGCAGCAATAATGGACATAACACGAGTAAACATTTGCCCACAACAAAGCTGCTACGTAGGTAAGATACGCAACAGCAAACTACACCACTGCACACATATGGCTACAGTGCATACAGACGACACGTAGAGGAGACTGAACTTTTCACCTCTGATTCCGGTTATATAAAGAAAATCTTACAAGTCAGTCAGTGCAAATGTATTTAGCCTCCTCCTTTCACCTGATATTATTACCCACTTAAACAATAAGGTGGTCTAAACAAAAACGTAATACTCTGGCACATCTTCTTTGGGCTCTGCACTGTTCCTACTAAATAAAGACGATAAACAAACTTTCTGGCGGCATACAAAGATGGTGTTCCAGGAGTTTGACGCATTCGCATACATGTTGTGCATTCTGCTGTGTTAGGAAGTCCGTATGAAGGAACAAACTGCATTTTTTATTTCGTTGATACATGCGCAATACCCGAAACCAATCCGATCCCCGTACACTTGGCAGCACCAAGTGGTTTGGAACCAGCCCAAGCCTGGCGTCGTAAGTGGTTTCGGAAAACCAATATCAAACCAATCGTATCCCTGTTCACATGAAGCCGGTACGATCCCAAACCAGTTGCAATCGGTTTCGACTTGTCCATGTGAACGCACTCACTGTGGAACCATCCTCTTGCCTACTCAATGGCGTACAGAGGTCCTGTGTGGTGAACCAAAGATTTGAAATTTTGATTCATCAGTCCATAATGCCTTCTTCCAGGCTTCAGCAGTCCAATGACCATGTTTCATGGCCCAGGAGAGCCTCTTTGCCTTATTCTGATGTCTTAGCAATGGCTTTCTTGCTGCAACTCGTCCTGTCAAACCTGCAGCAAGTCTTCTCTTCACAGTTGAGACTTGCTTCCTACGACCACGATTAAGCTGTGCTTGAAGTTGTTGTCCTGTGAGCTGCCTATCACACAAGTTGTTAACTCTTAGAGATGTGTTCTCTGATTAAATTGTGGCTTTGGGTATGCCAGACCACTTCCTGTCAGTTTCCCCCAGTTTTTGAGTGCCTTTTGATGGTGAAGAAAACTGTACTCACTGACACCTTGACTGACTTTTGCAATTTTCCTGTAGAAAAGACTAACACTTGTAAGTGTTATGATGGTCTGTCTCTCTCCCAATGTTAATTGCCTTTTTTTCCATTTTTGTAGCCTTACACTACTTTCTGCAGTACAATACTGTCCACCTGATGCTCCTGAGGGTGTGGTACCACAGTGTGTGTTTCAACGCTGCTTTTATACCAACATTGGGTGTTGTAATCAAGAAAAGTTGGAACACCTATAGGAAATAGTAGCACTAGCTGTCAAGGCTGATTTAACCTTCATTGCTGCTGATCAGGTAACCCACTTTGTGTTCCCTGAAAAAGGCATTTTTATATGATTCTGAAATGTACACTATTTTTCAGTTTTAGGTAACCAATTTTTTTTTAACTTCTGGCTGTTCAGTGCTTACCTTTGTACCATTTCAGGGTATTCATTGAACTTTCACTACTTAAATTGCAATAAATAACTGGAAAAATTAGGGTGTTCTAAAACTTTTGACCGGTAGTGTATTTTAACTATTACTTTTGAATTTTAGGCAAGTGTACCTGATCACTGTGTGAGGTTGCGGCATGTAGCTTGCCAGACTGACCCACCAAAAGGAACCACTGTTGGAACACAATTATCTATGAAAACATTGAGACCCCACTTCAGAAGCGTAGGTATGTTTACCGGTGCCCACTTTGTACGATGCCATTGTAGTTGCTTTGTATAGGTAAGTGACCAAGGCGGGGCCTCTGTTTTATCTCTCACAGGCACACAGACGTCTGTGCTCTGCAGTGATGAATGCATTAGCACTGAAACCGAAATGATACAGAGATTTCCCTTCGATCCCTATAAAAGGACACATAAGAGACCCCGTTTGGAGATGGAACTGGAGGAGGAAGAAGGCAGCTCAACAGTGGAGATTGAAGACCCCCATGATCCCACATATGAACCTGCACAGTCTGTGATGACCCTGACAGAGTCTGCAGATTTGATGTGAGTAAATTGACATTCAGACCATGGATTCAGTTGCTGGATTAAATTATTTTACTTATGTTGCTGTAGGTCTTTTGCCTACGTTTGCAGTGTTAAAATTACTGCATTCCTTGTCAAATCTTCATTTGCAATAGATCGGAGTCCCCTACACCTGTCCACAGGACACCTACGTACATTGTATATGAAAACTGCTTAAGGGAGCTGTTTGCAGTCTGCCCCATGTGTAAGCGGGAATCAGATGTCCGTACAAGAAGTTTAGGCACATTCCTTACTGGTCTGTGTAACATTCATTCTTTTGTTTTTCAATTAATAATCAAATGGGAAAACGGGTTGTTATTTCATTATTTCCCGTTTTGTTGTTATTTGATTCTTAATTGAAAAACAAAAGAAGGAATGGTACACGGACCCTTACTGTTCAACAACACTGCCAACATTGCCAGTACTCTCGAAGATGGAATAGTCAGCCTATTCTTGGAAGTACTCCTGCTGGGAACCTTCAACTGTCTGCTGCAGTTTATGTCAATGGTGCATCTTTCTTTAGCATTAAAAAGGTAATAGATAAACAAATAGTATAGTGTAACTTCAAACATTTTTACATACATTATGTAAAATAATACTGTATCCTCAGGTGTAAACTTGTGTATCTCCCTTCTAGATTTTTAAGGCGATGAACTTAAAGATGTTCCACCACGACACCTTACAAAGACACGCCCGCATGTACATAGAGCCTGCTATCGTGCACAAGTGGAGGACATCACAAGAAGGAATGTTAGCAGAGCTTCGTCAACAGCAGAACATCATCCTAGGTGGGATGACGTCATCCTAGGTGGGATGACGGGATGACAGCCCATGAGGGCTGACTCACCAGGTATACCACCTGGAAACATTTCTTCAGAGTAGGGAAAACATTCCCGACACAGCCCGCCTCCCCCCAGTTTCTACTTCCTCTCCACCTACAATACAACAAAACGGTACCTCAACATTTGTGAGTCCTTTCAACACGGATGACTGGCCTCCCTTGGCCCCCGTTCAGGAGCCTAGGCTGCGTGACAGGACCTACTATGGGTATCAGGACCTACTATGTCCCACTGTCTGAACCCCTGCAACCGTCAACTGAAATTCAAATACGAGAAATTGTTAATGAGATGTACAATAACAATGTGATTAATAACAAACAACGCTTTTATTTATATGGCCCTGAAGAGCCCCGTATGAGGCAATTTTACTTACTGCCCAAAATCCACAAACCCCTCATCACAAAAACATCCTAGTTATGTTAAAGACACATACTCATTTGTGGACGAGGTGGCTGCCCTGAGCGTACCACGGGGCAGCTTCGTCTTCCTCTCCACGGTTGATGTAGTAGACTCTCTACGAACATTGATACTGCATTGGGTTTACAGGTTTTAAAGGACACTTTCACCCTATACCCCGACCCCCTTAGGCCTGACTCTTTTATTTTTAAAACTTTTAGAAACTCTTACTAAAAATGATTTTAAATTTTATGGAGAATTTTACTTACAGACATGTGGTTGCGCCATGGGGAGGAAGTACTCTTCCTCCTATGCAGACATTTATTTGGCTAGGTGGGAAGAGCAGGCTTTTAAATTTTGTGAAAAACTCCTCTGATCTATAAACGTTATTTAGATGACCTTTTTGGTGTATGGACTTATTCAGAGGATTTTAATAATTGTATTAATATTTTAAACAACCAGCACCCTAGACTTAAACTTGAGCAAAACTTACAACGAGCCAGTGTTGAATTCCTGGACACGGTCGTTTTCCATGTTCCGACCCTAGAGGGCGCCAACAAACTGGAAACGTATAGGCACGCGCTCCTACATAAGCGCAGCTTTCACCCTCGACATACCTTTAAAGGTTTGATAAAAGCACAATTAATCAGATTTCATCGTATTAGCACTTATAGGGAACATGTTGAGGAGGCAACGAAAATTCTCTTTGAGGCTCTGTATCCTAGGGGATACGCAAGGAGATTTTTGCGCACCATCAAAGAAGTCACCTCGGCTTTCGCTCGAGACCCCCTCGCGTACAAGGTGCGACGTCACGTGGAGCAGCCACTGATTGTCCCTCTCGTCATCACCTACACGACAGAGAATATGAAAATTAAAAGACAAATAGTGGATAACTTTAATAAAGCCACGTCGGAGTACCCAGATCTAGGGGAGTTTAGACGTATCACTGCGCTAAAACGTAATCTTAACCTACAGGACCTCTTTGTGCACATCAGAATGCGCACGGATACGAGGACGGATAAACCCGAAGACGACTTGGGTAACGGCCGTCCACAGTATAAATATTTCAATTATATATTTAATATACATAGTGGCTTGGGTAAACCAATTACTCGACGCATTTCTCCCGATACAATGAACGTAGTTTGCTGTATAACATGTCTCCAATGTCGACAACTTTAAAGTTCGAGCTAAACAGCATGTTTATCATATTCTCATATCATATTCTGTCTCCCTATGTCGCAGCCACACTTCTTATTCTCTTATCTTTTTACCACTCCTCTTTGACACCACCGTTTATCTTTTATCCTTTACTCCCTATTTATACTTTTGACTGGTTGCCGACCGAACTGCACGTACCCACGTTTCGCTCCTGCTGCACCTCTGCATCCTCCCTGTGGCGTATCATTACCAGGCTAAGATGCTCGCAGGATAAATGTGTTTATTTATTTAATATCAAATCATTTTATGGATTAGAACCTATATTCGTATTGTGTTTATTTATAGCGATTTTTATTACCTAGTCTTAACCGTTATGAATATTTATGATTTTCTATTTATTGATAGTTGCTTCTTTGGAAAGATCTCGAAATACTAACCCAAACCGTAGGACCCTCCTTTTGACACTATGTCCTAAGCACTTTAGTATTCTTCATTGGAATACATCTTTGAGGAACACAATAAACTTTATACCCTTTTTGCTTGAATGATGTGTGTTTTACCTTTTAATATTTTTATGGGTTATTTGCATGGTGTTTTTCAACTATTTATATCTTGATTTGATTTTAGCACTTATCTTAGGGACCTATGGTTTTACGGTTTTAGTATTTTATAGATCCTTCTAAATTATAGCAGTCTTTTAATAAATAAATTAATTAACTTTTAATTTAATGTTATTAAATTGTAATAACAATAGGAATATTTAACATTAATCTTGGAAAGTCAGCAACTTCAGTTGAAAAACTATTCAGTGGAACTGGAACTAGGGGGGATAGATATAGAACAACTCTACTGACAATAGGTATATACAAAACAGAACAAAATAAAAGTAAAATACCTTTTTTATTTAAAGAGACACATCAATAGCACAACCTTGCCATAGTTTCACCACTTCCTTGCACCAACCTACCTTTTGTGCACCATCACTCAGCAATAACCTCTCTGGAACACAACACAACAAACATACAATATACTATTAAATCTTGTTTATTCATTTAAAACTCACAACACAAAACCCCTTTTCTTTCCCCCTTTATACGCACCTTCCTCTTGTTTTTTCTTTAGCGCCTGAGTTTCTTCTTTCTTTGTTTTTTTCTCCCATAAAAAAAACAAGTGAATGTGTGGGCCGCAATGATGGAACACATTTTAAATGCTACTATCTTGGATTATGAAAATGACAGAGTAGCTACCCAATATATTTGTTACATAACAGATATACAGGATTTTCACATAGCATTTAAGATTTTGGTATTTCTTATTGGTATTTGGTGTTGGTGACCCTCATAATGTCATAGACTCCAAAAGCAAAAATACAATCATTATTGCTCACTCTATATAATGAAGTAAAAAAAATAGTAACAGTATTCTGTTTTTGTGCAGGCCATGCATACGTCTGCGTCAATCCAGCTGTTCTGACACTGGCAGTATAAAAAAAAACTGATGTAAATTGATGTAGTCCTGTATAAGCCCATAAGAATGTTGCATGGTTAGAAACGGAGAGAGATACAGATAAAAGCCACAACAAAGTAATGTAATGTCAATATGTCCTATACCCAAAGCAAGCAAAATTTGTTTACCTTTCTTTTGGCTCTTTCAAAACCATGTTTTGATCAGAGCACTGAGGTTGGTGAGAGTGACCAGATGGAGCAGGAGGGCCTGGAAAGGAGCCATACTTTTTTGAAGGATCACGATGTGAAACCTGAGAGTGTCGTTACGGATCCTCACCCCAAGATTCAGGAATTGCTCAGTGAGGCCGCCTTTACACACTACTTTGATGTTCAGCAAATTGAAAAAGGTACAGTTTGTTTTGTTTATGTTTTGTTTTATTTTTTAGAGCCTTTTGTAAATCGGAAGTCCCTGGTGTCATTGGGAAAGAAGTCTCATTGGCATAATTTCAATACTTTTATTTTATGTCCACGATGCTTTTGTCTAACCCCAACAGACATATGTCGTGACTCGTGGCCAATCAGGAGCAGGAAGGTGTTTTTAACACTGTAAAAACAGATGACATGGCAGTGTTACTCAGACCTATGGTGTTTTTTTTACATTACATGTAGCTAATGCTCTTATCTAGAGTGGCAGTCAGTTAGGTAAAGAGACAGTCCCACTGGAGCAATGTTGGGTTAAATGCCTTGCTCAAGGGCACTGAAGCCATGGATGAAGGTGCAGGAGAGCATTGTTTGTTCTCTCTTCTAACCACATTTTTTCCTACTGGGATGGGAATCGAACCTGTGACCCACCAATCAACTCTCTAACCATTAGGCCATTCATTTCATTCTGTGTATATTGTATGTCATTGTTTGTCTGAAATGTCTTTTGTTTTAGGACTTTCTAAAAAACTGCGAAAGATATCACAACGCAAAGACTGTAAAAAACTGAAGAACTGGCTTCGCAGTATAAAAAAACACCTTTACTGAACAGCGGCTTCCTCGACTTCATGACCAGAGAGAGTGGCAAAGTGGAAGTCAATCCTGAACCACATCCAGGACATCCACATCCACGAAGACTCTCTTTTTCCACAATGCCTGCATCCCCACCACACTTCAAGGCACACAAGCAAATGGTTGAAAGCAGGTGCGTACAGACATGAAATACTTGTAAAGCTGGTGTACTACAACTTTAATATGTGGTAAATATATGTTCGGAATATCTATCTTAGTTCAAAAGTAAGTGTCATCTTTGCACAAAGAGACCATTGCACAACAGACCATCTTGAGCATTACATAAAGGCTTTATTCAATTGTATATATTACTTTTACAATGTTTTATGTCTTTTTACGTCAAAGTTGTTTTACTTTGTGTGGTATTTCTTGTGGAATTCAAGTGGACAGCAAAGAAGGAATTCAATTTAACAGAGAAATAACTGTACCTATGGTGATGAACTTGAACTTTTTCCTATAAAAGGAACACCAGTTTTCTCCAAATTGAAGGAGGCGTTGACAAACAGGAGGGTTCTGAGAAATGTGTGGAGGCTAAGCCCTCACCCCCACACACCTTCACTAGAGGCTTTCCACAGTGTGATTATTCGATTCAAACCCAAACGTGTGGCGTTGCCTTTTCTAGGAATGCTATGCAGGTAAATGGAGTCTACTCATATCAAAACTAAAGAGACTCTACAATGCCTATATTGGATCAAAAAACTTAATAATATTTCTACTTTATTGTCCTCCTAAGGTTGTATTTGGCAGCCCTGCACTTTAATGAAAATGCAGGGCATCCCCAAGCAACCACAGCCGCAGGTGAGCCTCTGTTCAGAGTGGCATTTCCCAAGTCCAAGAGGGGAGAATGTGCAGCAAAGCCAGTGAAAGTGGAACCAACATACTGTAAGTGTTTACATTTTTTTACAGAACTTTCTCCAGCAGTGTGTGTGTGTGTGTGTGTGTGTGTGTGTGTGTGTGTGTGTGTGTGTGTGTGTGTGTCAAACAGTCCAAATGTACGTACATACAAAATCTAATATTACAAACACGGTATAGTATATACGCTATGGTATAGTATGTACGTAAACAGCCAGTGAACGTGGAACCAACATACTGTACATGTTTAGAAAATGTTATGGAACTTTCTCCAGTGTAATATAGTATAATATACAGTTATTTATAACATTTATTTATAAACACGGTAGAGTATATACATAAATAACAAAGACAATGTTGTAACAGGGCTTTTTGTATTGTAGGTTATGTGGGAGAACTGGTTGACGTGGTCTTTGAAAAGGTTTTCCAGGACCCCACTCCATATGTGGAAGAGGTGCTGAAGATCTCCAAACCTCCAGATCTGTCTGTGCCGTTTGGGAAATGGGATAAGCTGGAGGCAATATCTGGCTATGTCTCAAGGATCAATCAAGGGCAGCCTGAAACCCACACAACTTCCCCGAGCATGTGGAAATTTTGCACGAATCCTCAGCACAACACAAGAGGGAAGGACAACTCCCTCTTCGGACTACTTTTGTACTTTTTGAAATCTTGCTATTCCTCATTTGTATATATCTTTTATATATTTCAGTGCAGTTTTCTTAAAGATCAACTTCTATCGTTATTTCATTTATATTGCTGTGTTGCCACTATGGTTGAATGCATTGTGCGTCATTTCTGTGAAAAATGATGTCCTAGTTCTCTTGCTTGACGCAGTTTTCTGTAAGCTAGAACAGGGCTAGTGGTTGAACGACTGGCTTTTCTGGTGTCCCTCGTGAATATCCATGACGTGTCAATAAGGCACCTCTGATTGGATTAAACAAGGAGGGGGGGAAACGGGAAAGGAAAGGAAACGCCCAGCTGAGTGTCCCGCAGCGATATGTTGATAGAAAAAGTAAAGTTTGTGGATTCAATAAAATATCTTCGGAGATACAACCATACGTCTACGACCCTGAATCAGACGAGGATCACTTACCGCTTGTGGAGTGGTGGTTGATCTTATTGAAGGAAAGGATCCAGGCTTTATCAACAACTTCGTCGTAAAACCACTGTTGTAGGCTCCCTAATTAGCGAAGTCACTGTCTTTAAAATGCTTGGCACACACAACTAACGAACTGGGATATGACGCTGGTTGTGGCCCAAAGATAAATTCCAGCCATTTTTTCCTCACATCTTCATTCTTGGGCAGGTGGTACATAGGAATCGTTTTGCTGCCGCAAACAAAACAGGAGCGTGCTTGTTCTGCCATGATGCAAATTTGCTGTCTTTCGCTCACCTAGCTTCTGTCCACTGTTCTTCCTCTGGGATGAGCCTGTGGGCGTACCATACATGGCTCTGGGCGAGGCTTACGAACTAGTGACGTAGCTAGGTTAAGCCTGGTCTGGTTCGCTCGTATGTCTGTATTTCTATGGTAGGTTGACCTTTCAATGACCAGTGAACCCATGAGGGTCCAATTTCACGTCTTGGAGTGCTGCGTGCATATAATGCTTGTTGTGACCCACCACATTGTAAATAGAGCTACTCAAAGTGTTTTTTAGCAGAAGGAGGCCTTTAAATTATATGTGTGTAAATGTAAATGGACATGACAAATAAAAAAATCCTTAATGTTGCAAATGAGTGTTGGAGTAATAAATGATTACATGAATGCATAAAAAATCTTACTGCTCTAGTCCCCTTAGCTGCACAGCCCATACTCTGCTCGATAAATACAGAATTACATCAGTGAGCCTGCTATGTGAGCACACACGACAGGATGTCACAGTTGCCTGCACACTGTAGCCTGTCATGCTTAGGGATGGATATGATGTCATCCTGTGTATGTTTGTATTTCACCTTTTATGTGTGTGAAGGTGGAAGTTAGGGCGAGCCTACGTGATATTACATTCTGTCAAAGAAGCTAAATTGTAAGCAACTGGACTTCTTTTTGGAGCTTGAAGACTTAGGAAGAAATAGTGATTTTTTTGGAAACAATTTCCCTGTCCTGAAACCCTGGAAATATTTGAGCTTTGTACACTCAACCTGGAGCCCCCCTCCCTCTCTTTGTAGTGTAATTTGACGCATGGATGGCACAGGCAACACACATGTCTAAATCCCAAACGTCTTGAAACAGTACTACTTGGTGACAGTATAGACTGAGTACAGTGTACTTCGATGCCAGTTTAAAGATTTGGACTTGGGTAGAGAACAGTCAACAACATGAAAGTCTATTTTATAGAGGCATTTAATGTCAGCTTTTTCAGCTGGGGCTCTGCCTTGACGTTGCTAAGGTTTGTTTTGGCAACGCGTGATGTCATCAGTCATTGCCATGGAGAAAGGATAGAATGTTTTGATCGAATGTGTAAGGTGGCCAATCAAGAAGCGGGAAAATGTTTCCGACCACCTCTTCGACGTTTTATCAAAGTCTTTGTCAGTATTCTGTGTATCTAATCAGTGGCGACTCTAGGGGGTGGCCAAGGGTGGCCAGTGCCACCACTGAAATGTTATTGGCCACCCCGATGGCCACCCTAGATCCGATAGGTATTTATCAAGTTCGTCAACACAACAAACAAGAGAAACACTGTCAAGTCAATGATGCTACAGAGAGCTGATTTCTGATCAGCGGAAGTTTTTCGAGTGACACTGAGGGGTCAGTAGACACGAGATGAGCACTGCGCGTGTCGCCTCCAGCCCCATGCAGGTCTGGGTGGCAGTCGCTTATTTATCGTTCAAGATCTGGCAACTCTGCGAGATGAACACTGCCTGTCACCTGCAGCTCCTGCGAAAGAGAGACCGCATCCATTAACTGTATACATCGGGATTCAGTCAATAAGGTATGGTAATTTAACGATTTAATGAATAATTATCATGTCGTAATTTGCTCTGAATATGTAGGAAAACTTTATTTAACGAACTTTATGTTAGTAGCAGGAACAGCTAAAAGGCGTGATAGCCTACACGAGACAAGACGAGAGCACAAGTTAACTAGTGTAGCGGCTACACTAGTTAACTTGTGCTCTACTGTACATTGTACTACACTGTAGCCGCAGCCTGCAAGCCAAGTTAGTAACGTTAACGTCAGTTTCTTTTTTGTTGTTGTTAACAGGATAAATTGAATATGAAACCGTTCAGGACAGGAGTAGCATACATTTCTCGAAAGGGTAGTAGCCCATTAGCTACTTTCACAAGTACGATACAGACTGCAGTAGGCTAGTAGAGCCTGTATCTCGAAACCTAGCACATGAAGTGAACTACAGCTTGAAGTAAGCTGGACTCTGAAGTTGTGGTGACTTTGACAGTGAGGAGATTCTTGTCCGTTTCTTCAAACCATTTGAAGAAGTAGAGATTAAGTAAAGTTGGAGCAAATCATTTAAGTCCAGATCACCTCGGCTCCCTGTAGTAACCCACAGCGCTAGTCTACTTCAGAGTGTGACTCCACTCATAGCTAAACTTGCTGTACATATCTGACCACAAATGTATGAATATGTCTTAATCCTGTTGTTCAAACGTAACGAAAATAAATCGTCATGCACACAAACTCATGATACAGCAGTGAGTGCATTCATAATACAAATTCACGTCATGTCATTTATTTGTTAAAACCATAATGACACGGCTTTAGAATCTGACACTGTCCACAGCAGTAATATTGTCTTGCAGACCGACGGCGACTCATTTGGAATTATAACATTGTTGGTGATTCATTAAAGTCAAAGTTGTTATCTAAGGGGTCCCAGAACCACAAGAACACCTTAAATTTTTACACTGATTTTAAAATCAATTCGACAATGATCCCTGTTGATATTATAATTACAGCTAAGTGAAGTGAGTTGATTGAATGATTGATTGTTTGCATGATTAAGTGATTGAATTACATTTTATGCAGGGATATTAAGAGAATATGAAGAGAACAAAAGACATTCAGAGCTTCTTTCTAAAAAAAGAAAAGACTCAGAGTCAGCTACAGCTTACCAGTAGCAGTGCAGAGGCCCACACAATGCAGTATAGTGATGATGAGCAGTCCACTCTCCCAATACAAGATGGTAGGTTATGTATGGAAAGTTTGAATTACAGTTACATCTGTCTGAAGTACTACACACACAATTTAAACAGCTGACAGAAAATGATGAATAACTTAAGATTTGTATGTATGTGTGTGTGCACGCGCCTGCCTGTCTGTTTGTCTGTCTGTGTATTTATTTGTTATTAAACCATCCTTGTATTCCCACAGTTCACCAGCCACACTTGGAGGAGGAGGAGACTGACTGTGAACCAGTATTGTCTGGAACTCCACCTACTAAGCATGGTATGTCAGGTTCAGAAGTCATTCATGAATGTGTCCTGACTAGTTTCAACAATAAATGTACACCAACTACAGCTCCTTGAGTATCTGTTTTTATTATTAGATTATAGAATGAGTTACTAGCCTTCTAATAATTGATCCCTTGCTGACGTTGTTGGTTTACCCACTAATAAAGACATGCTCTACAATTTTAATGGTAGGTGTATCCTAATATGGGACAGAATATTTAAAAAGAAATCCAGAAAACAACTTTGAAGAATATATTTTAATTTATTTGTATTCCATTGAGGGGGGAAAACAAAATCAGCAAGGGATCAAATACTTATTAGTCTCACTCTATATACTGTATATCACAGATGTGCTCTTAGGGCAGGCAGGATAGGCTCTGCTTGTCCCAGGATGAATCTCATTAAAATATAACACCTGTTTTTAAAAATTGTTTATAGTCTTTCGTAAAAGTTTTTTTTTTTTTTAAGCAGATAGTGGCTCTCCATATTTGGTTAAAATGCAGGAAATTGTGTCTAAGAAATACAAAATTTCTATGTGTATATAATTCCATGGCCACCTCAGACTATATTTGTGTGTCATCTTGGCCACCCCAGTAAAAATGTTCTGGATACGCCCTGTTTCAAGGGTGAAGTCTATATCTAATTTTAATATTTCAAATTATATTATACCACACACACACACACACACACACATACACATACACACACACACACACATATATATGCATGCACACACACACACACACATACACATATGTGCACACACACTCACACTCACACTCCCACACACATACGTATCTATACTATAGTCTATAAAAATACTATAAATACTAAGTATGCATAATTAGGTACACACATGGACACATAAATACCACTGGCTTCCTGTGTAGGTGTATTGCTTTCTTTAACTTCTCCAAACTTACTGTCACTGGCCATGACTGTACTTTGTCATGACTAAGACCCAGGGACTATTAAGTCACTAAATTGAATGCTTTAATGCATTTTAGAACCCAAACATACAGTACAACCCACACACAAACACACACACACACACACACACACACATACACACACACACACACACACACACACACACACACACACACACCATCATCATCATCATCATCATTATCATCTTTTTCAGTTTAAGGACTGGAGGCCTACTTCTTCTATCTTTTTTTATGTTGGTTAAACTTAACAGTTCCACATATCTTCATAGTGTACATAACATTGTTAAAATAAACTAACAAAAAAAACATCCATGCAGCATGCTGCCCTAATTTTCTTAAGTTGGTTCTATGCCAAAATTGTTTATTGTGAACTTTGTTTCTTAGAAACACACTGGCTGTCTCTATGTGAAATTAGTCTCATTAGTCACACCATGGAGCTGTGCTCCTAAAGGCCAGGGGTCCCTCATGTCAGCGAGAACATTGGCTGGGTTAGTGGGTCAGCCGCTGGTAAACAGTCTGGACCTTTGAGCCGCACAGTTAATGGATGACAGCAAAGGAAGAAAAGAAAAAAAAAACGAAATCATAAATAACACCAGCAAAGTCCCACGACCATACATGGGCCCCATGTTGACACTCCCTTTTCTCTCTCTCTCTCTGTCTCTTTCTGTCTAACACACACATGCACACAGACAGACACACGCACGCACACGCACACGCACACACACACACACACATACACACATCCCACGCACACACACTCCGACTGGACATTATTGATCTTCTAATCATGAAATGAATATTTCAAAAGGCTACATGTTGCTTCTTTTCTCACACACAGACACACACAGACACACACACTCCTCATTCTTCACTCTGTGACCTCAAAGAGCAGGGTCCGTCTTGACCTCGTTGACTGCTTGACACGCTTGACACTGACTCTCCTCCAGGCCTGAAACTTACCACCTCACCACCTCACCCTTTTTTTTTTCTACGTGGACTTCAACTGTGGCTCTGATCACTGATCAGTGTGAACTGAGTTATGTTCCTGGCACTCAGTTAAACGTTATGGGTAATGGAGCAGACTCTTGTGAGAGGAAATGAAATCAATCCAATCAAAATATGCTGATCTCAATTCCACCGAGCGGTGCCGGTTGAATTAAACTGCACTGAATGAAAAGAGGGTAGTGCTGACAAGAGTTAGTGTGTCACTGCCACCATTTTTTGTCACTTTCTATCTGCTATAGATAGCCTGTCTGGCAGTTAGGATCTTGTGAGTGCTTGTACACTTTATGTGTGTGTGTGTTTTTGTGAGTGTATGTGTGTGCATATATCTGCATGTGTGAATGTGTGTGTGTGTGTGTGTGTGGTTATTTAGCGTGTGTGGTATATGGGGGTGCCTGTGTGTAAGTGCACAGATAGTGCTCATGTGCGTGTGTGTGTCTGTGTTTGTGTCTGTGTGTTTGTGCGTACATTTGTATGTGTGTGTGTGTGTGTGTGTGTGTGTGTCCACATGTTTGTGTGAGTTTGTGCCTAACGTGCCCACTGCATGTGTGTGTGTTTATGTGTTTAATGTGTGTAAGTGCTCCCTCCTCCGCCTCCTCTCCATTAGCTCCTGTATCAGGACTCTTGCAGACAGCCACCGGTGTCCGAGCAGAGCAGAGTGTGTGTGTGTGTGTGTGTGTGTGTGTGTGTGTGTGTCCACTGCAGGAGCAAACAGAGCTCCATTAGTGGGGACGCAGGGCCCGTCTGACCACTATGGCTGAGTCCACAGCAGGCGCTGCCGGTGTTAGCCTAAGGCCCCCTAAGTCAACAGGAGCCTGCTCTTATTCAGGGTCAGTGGCAAGCCAACAGCCTCAATCTCCAACACACAAAGACACATGTCGGGTGTGAAACGCTTGCAAGTATATACACACACACACACACACACACGCACACACGCACGTACAAAAACACATGCACACACAGACATAGACGCACACATGCACGCACCTGACACACACATGCACATCTACACACACAAACAAACACACACACACACATACACACACACACACACATGCATAAAAACACAGGCATGTATGTTGACACGCACACACAGACAAACACTTATATTAGTGACTCTTGTATAGCACGCCGTACTACTGAGAAACTAATGTTTTTGACATCTTTTTCCACAGCAAATGAATGACATTGTAACATGTTTATGTGGCTATTCATTTACCTAAAATGGCATTCACTTCAGTGGACAGAGCTTAGTTCTCCACATCCCAGCAAACATTTTTGACTATCCAGTCAGATGAGTGCATCAGTTCTCATCACTGCCTCTGGCAACTGCCTCTTTCATCAAACGCCCACCAGAAGGTTCCCTCTCCAAATCATTAGAATCTGATATTTATTTTCTTTTTTTCCCTCAGTATCTAGCTCTAGCTGAAACCCAGTCCTTATCAAGAGCAGCAAACCTGCAGGCGGAACTATCAATTGGCCTATACCACAAGCATGTATGTATAAGCTTTTATCATTGCTCTGACCAGAGAAGCAGGCCAGTACTAACTCTAAGTGTGGATGTTTGATAGTGTGTGAGTTGATATGGTTGCTCTTTGGTGTTTTTAGCTCTGTGACCATGATATACAGTTATGTAGGTGGTCAAAGTAAGCTGGGTGGACACAAGAATTTACTTTCATAGTTGGCTGAAGTAAACATAGAGGATACCAGAGAAAGCTACAGCATGAATTTGGGCTGTTGCTTTATATAAAAACTGCTTCTAGTCTCATAAAATTCAATAAATAAAATGCAGCAAAACTATGATCAATGGACTGAGGGGATTGAAGCCAATGCATCACTCCCCAGTGTTCCACACATACAGTATACATCTGACCAGCTCCAACTATAATCTTGCTCTTAGTATATTATCAGTGATGTGAATCCTAGTGTACAGCAAAGCTAAAGCACTGCTAAGACGAAAATGAAAAAAAAACACACCTAGCACCTACTGCGAGATTTCTGGAGTAAACACCACCGATCAAAGTCCGATCCTGTGACAGCCCATTAATTAGAAAACTCTAGCACTGTGGCTCAAGCTGACACACCCCTGGCAGAGTACAAACAAACAAATAAACACAAACACAAACACAGGAAGAGAGTCCCCGTTGGGTAGAACTGT
>CM059281.1:6425875-6433594 GCA_030347295.1 Setipinna tenuifilis
GATGAGAAGTACGACTACAGATGTTCGCCCCCCCCCCCCCCCCAGAGCCACCCAGATAGAAGCAGATCATGTGCAGCCATGCAGGCAGCCACACACAACACACACACACACACACATACACACACACACACACACACACACACAGTGACATTACTGAAATGTCAGTACATGCCAACTTACACAGACTGAAACTAGTGGCTATGATCTGATAAAATCAATCTGTGATAGCCTCATACTTAAAAGGCAAGCTACATAAGAATAACATAAGTCTGCCATTGCTGTCCATATACTGAAAGAAATTCTGTTCTGATATTGTAATCTAATATTCTATTCTATTCTTTTCTTACTGTATGTTATGTTATGTTATGTTATGTTATGTTATGTTATGTTATGTTATGTTATTCCTCTCTCTGATTTCACATTGGCAGGTAAACCTCTCCAATAAGCAGCACCAAGAAGGTCCATACATGTTTACCAAGCAGGAGTCTCAGTGGGACATTTCAAATAGTCCACATTTGAGGAGAGGTCACCCATTTAAAATGTGGCCCAGGTAGTCTTGTTTTGTTTTCAAAGTTTTTGCAAGGTGGAAAGGTAAGGAAGTCCCAACAACAGAGTGGCGTACAGCTGGTACAGGCCCCTTGAGCAGGTTTGGGGTCAGTCACTTATCAGGGTATATTAACTCAGAGTAAATGGTAAACCTCCAAATAGCAGAGCCCTATGGGTTTGTTTTACCAGTAGAATGAAGCCATGAGAAACATCCAATAGGTGATTTACTACTCACTCTAGGTTTACTAAGCACTGTTTGTTACTTAACCACAAACTTACATACATGCCAACCTGCAGAAACACATTTCAGTGGAGTGTTAGGCGGCTGGGAGTGGCTCTACAAATGCAGGGAAACTCTGTACTCTGTACTGGATGTCTGTACTTAGAATACCCCAGGACTGATGGGCCTTCTGGTTTCAAAAGATATAATCCAAAACCTTGTATTTCAACTCAACTGGCTCTACCTAAGCAGAAGAAATAGGTGATATCCCTCTACTATTCTAAATAGCTGTTCTAACTGGACTCAAAAGGTTTAGTGAACGTCTGAAGTAAATATAAGGTATTGGATTGTAAGGTCTGAACCCAGGTTGCCTCCTCACTACCTGAATCATAGATATCCCAGAGCTGAAAGTTGTCTAGGGCACTCCACTTGGTTCGGTTCACTCCAGTTCATTCTCTTGCTTAGTTTCGATTTTTTGATGGGCTTACTGGCCTGTCAAAGCTAATGTCAGACAAAATTCGCCAAACTACCATTTTATTCTAAATCAGGGCATCATAGCTTGCAGCCTAGCCGTGAGCTAGACCTGCCTCGCCTCTCTGGTGTGTGGAGTAAAACTGATTGTTTTTTGAGGCCCTGCCTGCCTCTCACAGTGCCTTTTGCACAAACACGGACTGCTGGTCATCGTGGACCAGGATTAAAGTGGCGGGTCAATAATGAGCGCTGACGTCTGGCAGATTCCCACTGTAGGCCGGGTACCAGTCGGGGGTGTGACAGGCGGTGATGCAGACCCCAGCGTGGGGTAGGACAGCTCCCAGGGCTTCTAACGAAGGCAAACAGGCAAACAAGTCTTTAATGTCCACAGTGCAGTCATCAGAAGGGCTGCAATCCCGGCTGTAGAAAGTAAAAAAACGCTGCCACAAATTTAATCCTACCATTTTGTAAACCAGCTGATTGAAGTGAGCACCCAAATCGTGCCACAGGGCAGGTATAGTTAGTAACATCACTTGTGTTAAGTGGACAGGCAGATGGAATACATGGCAGGGTTTTTTTACTTCACCAGGGCGTCCACCTCTGCTGATGCACCCCCAGCGTGGGTTACGGCAGCCCACAGCATCTAATGAAGGCAGAGGGCCAAATGAGCCTCAGTCCCTGCATCATAGATCAGAATACCACTTGGCACAGTACACCCCCCTCACATCTCCCTGGACCCACTAATAATAAAGAAATGTTGTTCAGTTTCTTGTTTCTTCTTGTCCTTTGTTTCTTCTTGTTGTTATATCTCTATATGACTGAATTAGCAACAAGCCTAAGTGAAATTTATTATATTGCCATACACTACAGTATAGGCAGGATATATCTGTCATGTTCAGAGGTGTCAACCCCAGCATCAGAAAGTAAAAACCCTGCCACATATTTGATTCAAGCATTTTCTGAATCAGCTGATACTAATAAGGGAACACAGATCCACAGGCAAGAAGATCAGCTAATTGGTAAAATCAGCTGTGTGGAAAACATGACAGTGATTTTACTTTCTGAAGCGGGATCGACACATCACGGGATCGACACATCTGTGCATGTTACGAACCCATGCCTCTGCTCTCTGCAGCAAGGCCACGTAACAGTGCACCATGGACTCCCTTCCTGAGTCGCACACAGTCATATATCTATAGTCAGGATTATATCGGTCAAATCACTCACATATCTGTGCCCTTCCCTCTGGTGAGACGGCATTTGCATTTTTATTACGCCGATATCAAGCAATTATGCATGCTCGAGGTGGTGCCATTTTTGTTTGCTCATCAAGGGAGGAAAAATTAGGAAATTCAATCATTTGTCCTCCCGACACCTTGAAGGAGTGCTTGTTCACACACACACACACCCTCGGCAGAGGGTCACTACATTTTGTTGAGTCACAGAGTCTGGCTCACTGTGTCTGGCCTTAATGCTGATACAGTGGTAAACCTTCCAATAGCAGGGTCCTGTGCCTTTGTTTTACCAGGTGAATGAAGCTGTGAGGCATTTCTATTAGAAGATTTACTACAACTGCACCCTGAAGGAGAGTCGCACACTAATTTTGTGGAGTCACGGAGTCTGGCTCAGTGTGTGTCTGTCCTTAATGCTGATACAGGGAGATAGAAGGAGAGAGAGAGAGAGGAGGCTGGAAGGAACTCAACTCCAGCGAGACTGCTCTGCTTTAAATACGCCTACCCGACCAAGCAGCAGCACACCAAAATAGAAGAGGCCATGTCCCGGGTTGTGAAGGAGCAGGACCCTTTTCTATATTTTACAGGGTTGCAGGTGTATGGTAGGTGTGTTTATAAAAAAACTGTCAGAAATAGAACAGGATCTATTTCCTGTGGTCTGTGTGTGTGTGTGTGTGTGTGTGTGTGTGTGTGTGTGTGTGTAATAGAGTTCGCCCCTTTTCTAATTTACACACACACACACACACCACACACACACACACACACACCCTCCTAGACTTCTTTTACCTTGTAAGCACACACTGTCTCTGTCCCTTTCTCCCTTTCTCCTTTTGTCCCCCCCCTCTCTCTCCTTCCCGTCTGTCCCCTTGTAGTTAGTGGGAGGCCTTGGAGAGGCTGAGCACCTGAGTGAGTATTTGTCGAATGATGAGGCATGCATGGCGCAGGAACAGTTTGTGGCCCAACATCAACTCACACTCCTCCTCAGGGCCACTGCAACAATCTGCTCTGTGTGAAACACCTAATCTCGTGGAAACAAACAATCACACACACACACACACACACACACACACACACACACACACACACACACACAGATTAACACTTCACAAACATATTGATGGGTTTTCTTGTACTCCCTTGCACTGGTCTCTCTCTTCCTATTTATCACATAGAAATGGGACTACACAAAACACATTCTCACACACACTACTGTACACAATATCACAATATACAGTAGAGATAGATTTGATACTTTATAAGATCTTATTAAATAAGTTAAACACTGCATTGCATTGCATTGCTCTAACTTGCAAATAAACAATGTAATCACAGTTTTTCTATGTTCATTTTTAGTGAACCATCCACAGAGTAGAGTTACCAAATGGTCAAGTTTTTAACTGGTAAGAACTGATCTGCTGAACCCTCAGCTTGGCTGAACTTTGTCCGTGTTGATGAGTGGACCGGCTATTGTCTGTGTTATCATTATGAGCAGGGTTTAAGATACCAAACCAAAGGCATCTGGCTTTCAACAGCCCATAAAGCTGGTAAAGAACAGAGGCATGATCAATCACACATGCTAATCTTCAACCACTTCATATATGTTTATGTATAACAGGACGAGTGTAGGGGTTGGGGGCGGGGGGTTCAGGGCAGTAATATGTGTCTACTTCAGTGACTTTTTAACATTAGACTGTCAAGTTTTTTTTTCTGGCACAATGCTAAACATGTAGCATGCTATAAATGTGCTATAGCTCATACCATGTTGGTTGTATTGTTGTCTACAGTTCAACAGACTACACTCTCAGAAAAGAAGGTACCGAATTTTATTTGTTACACCGACAGTACCCTCAAAGGCACATAATTGTACCTTTTAACCACTGTTTTACAACTAATGTTGTACCTTATTCAGAGCTAAATAGGTACCCTCAGTACATCAGTACCTTAAGGTCCAAATATTAGCCTTTGGGGGTACATTCATGCTAATTTTGTACCTTACAATACCCCTACTTATTTCTGAGTGTAGCTAACATTGGTAAAAAAAAACCTGCAGAAAATCCTTACTAAATGTCTGAGTGGTTCTGGGCCAGTAACAATGACAACAAACTGCTTGAACATTTTCTTTGTCTAATTTAATGAAGGTCGTGGGACTGATTTTTATGCCGAAAGTAATTTTAATTCAACCAGCACTTAGAGGCCCTCCAGCTACGTATCTCCAGTCCAAAGAATGGACACAGGTAGCCACGATTCACTGTTCCAGAACACTCCATCAGGGTCTCAAATACTGTAATAGAAAACAAAAAAGGAGGACAAAAAAGCAGCATTACAGCAGGCCTCGGTGGGAAAATTCCACAGTTAGTCAGATCTCCAGGGACAAACATCACCTCCCAGTGAGTCACAGAATGAGAGGTCCAGAAGGCTGCACTTAAATGAACCTTGAAATAGAAACCTCTCTTTCGGCACATCAAATGTGAGATCCAAGCTACTGCCGAGTGTTTTGAATTAATGTGCTGTTAACCTGAGATACATGAGCATGGGGCAGAAGGATGAAGAGACATGCAGAGAGAAAGAGAGGGGAGGAGAGAAGAAGAGAGATGGGGGGGGGGGGTGGCAGACCGAGATGAAGGATGGACAGACAAAGAGATAGAGACGTGAACAGAAGGTAGAAGGATGGAGAGACACACAGAGACAGACATAGACAGAGGGAGAGAGAGAGGGAGAGAGAGGGAGAGAGAAAGAGGATCTGAACCATCCAGGCCAGACAGCAGGCAACTGATGGAGTTGTGACAGGACACCATGGGGTTGTTTGGGCATGTGTATAAATGAGAGAAAGGCAGACAGACAGACAGACAGACAGAGACATAGAGAGAAAAAGAGAGAGAGAAAAACAAAGAGAGAGCTGTCAGACAGGCTTTGAAAGCGCTCAAAAATAGTGTTTTTCGGAGTCAACATTAACCCCTGTCCACAGTCACCCTTCACAGCCAATAAGGATCAGACATGACAGCAGCAGCCATTGATTTTCTGACAGCACCGAGGAAAGAGTCAAATCAGCAGTTTTCTCAGTCTCCCTGTGTCTCTCTCTCTCTCTTACTGTGTGTGTGTGTGTGTGTGTGTGTGTGTGTGTGTGTGTGTGTGTGTGTGTGCATGCGTGTGTGTATGTGTGCACACGTGTGCACACGTGTGTGTGTGTGTCTGTGTGTGTGTGTGTCTACCTGTGTGTGTCTACCTGTGTGTGTGTGTGCATGCGTATGTGTATGTGTGTGTGTGTGTGTGTGTGTGCATGCGTGTGTGTGTGTGTGTGTGTGTGTGTGTGTGTGTGTGTGTGTGTGTGTGTGTGTGTGTGTGAATGTTTGTGTCTGTCTGTCTGGAGCTATTGTTTGTCGTGCAAACTTGCCAACTCATGTGAACATTGCTATCTGTCCTTGACTGACTTCTGTGAGCTCAATAGACCCTTCAATCAATTACTGTTTTGTTCACAGTTAGCATCCAGGGTAGCCAAAAAAAGAAAGAATTTATTGACTTTTAAGAAGGTCATAAAAATAAAGGTTACTCAAATATTCAAAATATATGAACATTATTTACAAAAGATACTGTTTATATACACAAGTTTAAGTGATAATGAGTCCAGGAATTTTACATCTTACAGGAATATTACAAATGGCTATGGCCACTGAACCTGGCCCTTTGCCCCAATGGCAGCACCCAGCATGGGTTTGCCCTCAGAGTCATAGTACAGAGTCCCAGAGTCGGACATCCCCGGGAAGGCGTCCCAGGTGGAGAGGGTGTTGGGGTAGAGGGGCAGGGGGGAGGACCTGGGGACGAGGTTGGGCGCCCCGGCGCTTAGGCCGGCCATCGGAGGTGCCCCGAGGGCCATGCCGTGGGCCTTGGGGTTCTGGAGGAACGTCAGACAGGCCTGGGACTGGACCAGGTTCTGCAGGAGGTTCTGGGAGAGTAGCTGGTGGTTCTGCACAGGCTGCAACTGGACCTGGTCCTGCTGGGTCACCACCGTCAGGTTCCTGTTCTGGCTGCTGCTGCCGTCCGCCCAGGTGTCGTGCTGCTGCTGCCGGTGGATCTTCATGTGAGCGTTCCTGCTTTTGATCTTATAGAACATTCTGGAAAAAAAGAGAAGAAAATAAAGAATAATTAAAATTTCCAAAAACATCAGTTCAATGATGTTTAAGTTAAGTTAATGATGTGTTAGTAAGGCCTTTGTAAGGATTTTTCTCTCCAGAGACTGGTTCCCTTCCTAACAAAACTAACTGCTACACTGTAAAACCGGATTGTCAATACAACTCAAAACTTTTGATGTAACTGATTACGTCAATAGTTTTGAGTACATTAACTATATATTTTAATTAAAGTTAACTTTAGAAGTTTAAGTACAAATTCATGTATTTAAATTTTTAAAGTTAACTTTAATTAAAATATATAGTTCATGTACTCAAAACTATTGATGTAATCAGTTACATCAAAAGTTTGAGTTGTATTGACTTATTCGGGTTTACAGTGTACTAACCAGCTCTTTCCCTGAGTGCCTCATGCTTGTAGTGTGTAAGTCTGCGTGTGTAGGAGGTATGTGTGCCTGTAGTGTCCCTGCTCCGGGAAACTTGTCCTTGTCATTGTGTGTATGAGGGTAGTCTGCTTACTCTGTGTTCCTCTACACTTCTGTTAGCATATTATGTCCTCCTCTTTGTAAGTCACTTTGGATAAAAGCGTTTGCTAAGTGTGATGTAATGTAATGTAATGGCTGGCAAATCTGTTAAAATATCATGAGAATTTTTACTGGATCTTGAAAGGTTCATGAAAATCATAAATTTGCAGGCTTCACACTATTTTTTACTGCTCTGAAGTGCTAGCAATATTTTATTCAATGGATTTTAACTTTTACAAACATGACAACTCACTGGAAAATTGTACAAAAATGTGTGCTTTTTTTGTTCAGAAAAATATTCAGACATTTACCTGAATAAAACCATCAGGCCAACTTCAGTACAAATCTGTCTATCATCTCATCAGTATTCGATATGTGAATTAGAAATTATTTGTGGTCTCGTTGCTGAAACTTACTTTCCACACTGCTTGCAAGGGAAGCTTGTGGCCAGTGATGGGGCTCGAATCACCCATCCACCCCAGCTGACCCTGTCAGTGCCTTTGAAGCCAGAGAGGCCTGTGTGAAAGGGAGGAAATGCTGTTAAAAGCTCTACGGACTCCCCACACACAGTGTACAGTTTCCTTCAGAAGATAAAATGCAAT